>JAADXL010000088.1:0-63622 GCA_023337755.1 Pythium aristosporum | reverse complement strand
CCCCCCCCCCCCCCCCCCCCCCCCCCCCCCCCCCCCCCCCCCCCCCCCCCCCCCCCCCACCCCCCCCCCCCCCCCCCCCCAAATCGTGGGTTACATATCAAAGAGGTTATATCACACGTCATGTAACTTTGGTTACAATAGAAACGTCCCACACGGTATCTTTCATGTCAAAATCGCCATCTCCTCCATCATGCTGCGCGTCTTCATCTCTTCGCGTGGCGTCCTCTCAGCCTCGTCGCGCGTCATCTCCTCCTCCTCCTCGACGGGATGGCGTGCGCTGAGCTCCTCCTCCTCCTCTACCCTCCAGGCCGAGTTCGACCGCAAGGTCGCACTGGGCAAGTCGCTTCCTCCGCTCGACGACAACCAGACCAAGCTGCGCATGTACTCGCTCTTCAAGCAGGCTCACGCTGGCAAGAACACGACCCCCAAGCCTAGTGGCGTCTTCGACTTTGTGGGCAAAGCCAAGTGGGACGCCTGGACAAAGCTCGGCGATATGTCAGCGGATGAGGCCAAACGCGAGTACATTGCAATCATCGATGACCTGGCGAAGCAGCACGGCGTGGACCCGAGCAGCGACGGCGCGGCACCGGCCGCGAAGACCTCTGCAAGCCAGCCATCTGCAGCATCCGACGATCTCATCATTCAACTCTCGTAAGCCTATTTTTCTGTGAGGGAATTTCATGCACTCAATGTATCTCACACGAGAGTTACCATACGCTATGACTGAGCAGCGAGGCCGGACTGCTAACGATCCAGCTCAACCGCCCGACGCGCTACAACGCACTGACCCGCAGCATGTACAGCAGCATCACTGATGCCCTGCAGTCGTCGGCATCGAACGACGCCGTCAAGGCAGTACTGCTCAAATCCAGCGGCCGCATGTTCTCCAGCGGCAACGATCTGGCCATGTTCTCGGCAGCGAGCGGCCAGGACTTTGAGGAGCTCGCCGAGGACGGCGCGCGATTGCTCGAACGTTTCGTGGATGCATTCATCGTGTACCCCAAGCCCGTGGTCGCAGCCGTGCAGGGTCCTGCGATGGGCATCGCTGTCACGACGCTCGCACTGTGCGATCTCGTGTACGTGTCCGAAGCCGCGACGTTCCACACACCATTTACAGCACTCGGTCAGTCCCCAGAGGCCTGCTCGTCGCTGCTTTTTCCACGGATTATGGGCAGCGCACGCGCAAACGCGATGCTTCTCTTGGGCGAAAAGATGACGGCGCGTGATGCCGTTCACTCGGGGTTTGCGACGGACGCATTCGGCATCGACGAGTTCGACAAGAAGGTGAAGCAGAAAGTCGAGTACGTTTGGACGGAGTGGGTTACAGAGGGTGTTACACTTCGGTTGCTCATGGGTGATCCTGTACTGTGTGCGCAGGCTGCTCTTGTCGCGGTACCCGATTTCGATGAAAAAGTCAAAGGCGTTGATCCGCTCGCCCGCGTGGATTGCCGAGCTGCAGGAGGCAAACCGTCGCGAGTGCGACGTGCTCAAGAAGCTCTGGCTCGGGCCCGAGTGCATGGACGCCATCATGAAATTCGAGTCCCGCAAGAAATAAGTTTTTTTCTTTTTATCTTTATGGGCAGGTAGCTATCTCTAAAACCACGATGACAGTCGCTTGGGGCCGACGGCCCTCGCTCGATTTGCCGTTGTTGAGGCGGCGGTGTGCTCGCCGTTGTCACCTTCTTCGTCTTCTTCTATCGTTTCTTCTGCAGGAGGTTCCGCACCGGGATGCACATGTCCAGTTACTTTGTACTTGCACAAAATGCACTCGACCGCTGGTGGCGCAGCAGGAGAAGGAGAAGCCACGGCGACTGTTTCTACTGGTGCGCGTGTGGCAGGAGCCGACGGTGCTGGAGACGGCACTACAGTGATCTTGGTGGGTACAGCAGATGCGGTACTGGCAGTTGAATCTGCTGGAGTGGGACTGGGTCCTCCACTGCTGGGCGCTGGTGGATGCACGTGACCAGAGACTTTATACTTGCACATGATACATTCCTTTGCCGGGGCCGAGGCCGAGACAGGAGCGGCTGCAGGAGATTCAGGAGCCGGGATTGCTGGAGCGAGCAGTGAGGCTGCTGGTGATGCTGTTGCTTGACTAATATCCGCTACAGACGTCGAGCCGTCCGCCGTCATCGACTCGCTTGAGTTTGATTCTGCTGGTGATGTTAGTGGGGTAGTCGAGCCCTGCTTTTCAGCAGCCGCCTCTTTCTCAGGTTCTTCGACCATCGTCGCGAGCTTTGCAACGGCTTCTCGTCGATGGAGCGTCTTGTCGCGTCGCGCGCGTCGTGGCTGGGGCGTTGATGCTGCTGCTGCTGGGGTGTCTGTCGCAGTCGTGGAGATATCTAGTGACGACGACGCCGTGAGCAGCTCCGCCGTTGTCGGTGCAATTGCACCCCTTGTTGCATCGGGTAGCTTTTCCAGCACCGCCATCGTGACTCGTCGTGAGAGCGACAGTCGGCGACGCTCTCTTTTGTCCGACCCATTCGTTCCAACACTCGTGTTTGCTGTATCCGCTTGAGCATCGCCCTCCATCGACCCATTCAATTCCTCGTTGTCCTCCGCCGAAGCGTCCCTTTCTCCATCCGTGCCCGTGAATCCGTGGTGGAACAGATACCGTAGCGCGCGCGTCTGCTTGGCTTTAACCGGGCGCAGCTTGAGTGTGCTCTCAAAGAGCATCGCGGCCGTCGTGCCGTCGACACTAAACTCCTTAAGCGAGAGCTTGCGGCCATTCGCTTGGTTCTGCTCCAGTCCGTCCGTTCCTTTGGTCGTCCGGGCCGCTGGCACAAACACGGGCTTTTGGGAACACGCACGGAGCTGCTCGTGGAACAAGACGTCGTACCGCAACGCCTGGTTTGCTTCAGGGCCATGCTCGGCTCGAGGTGTGTGGAGATGGAAGACCATGGGCGCGTTCACGGCCTCGTACTCGTGCGTGCAGCTCGAGGCGTTGAGGTAGGTCGTGACGCCGTCGCTACTTCGTCCGTAGCCCTCGTGGACGTGGCCAAACACGTGGAACGGTGGCTTGATGCGCGTCTGCACTTCATGCAGCAGATCGCTGCAGCCCACACGTGTGTGGCCCACTTGGTCGCCGCGACCCATCGGCGGCGAGTGCGTGATGAGCACGTCGACGTTCGACGGGATCAGTTTCCATTTTGCTACGAGCTTTTCGCCGCGCGGCAAGTTGAACGCCCAGTTACAAAACTCGGGCTGCCATGGCGACCCGTAGAAGAGGAATCCATCGATGAGCACGGCCTGGTCTTCGAGATACAGCGCGTTTGTGAGCAGCGCGCGGACTTCGTTCGGGTCGAACTGCTGCTCATGGCCGTAGTTGTACCAATTGTGCGGGTAGAAGGCGCGGTCAAAGGACGACTCGTGGTTGCCGGCGATCACGATCTTGTACTTGTGTGGCAGCGTCGCGAGCCAGGCGTTGAACGCCAGCACTTCGTCGCGCGCGCCCGTGTCGGTGAAGTCGCCGGCGTGGACAAGGACGTCACCCGGCGGGATGGGCGACGCCTCCTGCAGCGCCCCATGGAGCCCGTGCGTGTCGGAGATGCAGACCACGCGCATGGAGAGACGGGTACGAAGGAGAAACGGCTCGCGAGAGACCTCGATGTGTCCATTGACGGGAACGAATGCGGACCAGAAAGAGTAGATTCAGCGCTAAGTTAGTTTATACCAGGTTTATTGAGGGAATGTACTGATTTAGCGACATTAGGCACCGGAACTGGCGGTCGTAGAACTGAAGTAGGATTGGTGATAAAGAGTTCATTACTAGCCAATCAAACAGACAAAGGAGACTTCAACCCCAAGTGCAGCGTCCGCTATGAAGCTGAGTGCCCGCCAACAGCATTTTGGTAGTGGAATGCTGCTCCCCCATCCCCAGTGATTTCGATTCACGACTCCAGCCAGTCCAATGGCCATAGAGTACACGTCTGGCCACAGGCGGGCGTGGACGCGCTGAATGCTTTGTGTGCTGTGGCGGGGATGCAATTGAAGGGCATGGCATAAAGACTGTCATCGAAGTGTCAGAATATCTACCCGCGAATTGAAACGCTTGATCACCGAGCAGTCGTTGGGGTGTTTGATGTGCATCTGGCCGTCTAGCCCGCGACGCAACGAACATACGGCCAATGCTCTGTAGTGCCACGGGTGCCAAACATTTCGAGAAGTAGCAGCAGAGAGAGGAAGGGGGGAAAAGCATATGAGGTGAGCAGTCTGAAGGAGGTCATTTCACAAGTCGCAGATTCAATGTAGCTACTCGCGCATTTGCTGTTTTTGACATTTTTACGCAGTGCAATATTGAATAATTACACCGTAAGGTATTATGTCGAGTTGAGTCTTCAACTTTCGTCTCTGACACTTCCTTCGTCCATCGAAACTATCAGTAGATAGGGCGTCGCCACAGACGCACGAGCACAGGGGCCTAGCTCCATCCCAGCTCCATGATTGGGACATTTCTGTCACGAGCTCAAGAAGAAGGTTCGCACTGGGTGTCGATGCCTTACGGTACGTGTGGAAAATTTGCGATGGAGAGACCAGGACGACGTCATTGCTTTGTGCCGTCTGAGAAAACGGCCCAGTGGATACCTCACAGCCATCGTGGCTGGGCGCGACTCGACGAGGGCTGTACATTCATCCATCACGGAAAAACCCCGACAGGGAGACTTCTTGGGGACCCCGTCGTCCCACCCGTTCTCACGTCAATCAAGTCGCTTTGCTCGTGTCGCACGTCTCACTCACGCAACTGCGGCAGAGACAATTATCGACGGCGCCACTCGCACATAGCCAGGGGGTCCACCAGTCAAGTGTAGGCATAGTGTTCAGTACTGTACGGACACCGTTACAAGTACTTTACGGGAAAGTTACGAACCGGTCGCAATTGTGGATGAACGAAAAAGTCGCAATTTGCAAATTATCCCTAGATTATTTTGTGAGCAGCAGTCTCAGTTTGCAACTTGCGTCACATTCGCCAAGAAAAAGAACGAATCATGACCGAGTGGTGGGACGACGATCCGGAGCTGCTGGGCGCGACGCTGGGGCTGCTCGCGGCCTGGGACGGAGATGCACCGTACACGGCTGACGCGGCCTCTACGTCGCCGCCGTCGCCGTCGCCGTCCTCGGACTCGGCCGACACAACCAACGCCGGTTCTGCTGCGCCAGCGAGGCGCACCATCAATGTGAGCCGCGAGCGGCGCAAACAGGAGCTCAATTTCCTCCGCAAAAAGGTCGCTGACATGCAGAACCAGCTGCGCGATCTCCACGACCGACGAGAGGCACAACTGCGGCCGCATTTCAAGGACGAGCAGCGCACGCAGCTCGCGACCGTTGCACCCGTGTGGGAAAACATGGCGACGCGCCAGTTCCAAGCGCGGAAAAAGTCGGAGCTGCTCAACGCCAAACTCAAGACTACGCTCAACGCGCAACTGCGCGTGGCGCAGGATCTCATCCGCGTCATCAAGCTCGCTGAGGAGCGCAGCCGCGCGGCCGGCCCGGCCACGCTGGTGGCGCCGACACGGCTCGCCATTGACGTGAGTCAGCACATGACCGAAGAAGAGCAGATCGCTCGGGTGGATATGCTTTGTGAAACATGGCAAAGCGAATTTGCTCGCCGGGACGAGTTTGGCGGTGGCGACGCGCCTGGCTCGCTGCAGTTTCTCGACATGTGCGTGGTCGACGACTCGGACGACGGGACCGTGATCGAGCTGTTTTCCAGTTCTCTCCTTCCATACCCCGTGGCGCGCGTGGAAAGCGCCATGTGGAGCATGTTTCTCGAGAACCAAGTTGAAGACGAGAATGGCGACATGTTTACTCAGGTACGGGGTGGTGTCTTGTGGTGCCGGCAAAACGAGAATCTAACACCGTGTTTCTCCTTTCTTTTCAACAGGAGGCCACAGTGACCGAGGACTTGATTATCTCGTTGTTTTCGGCGTCTGTGACACTTGACGATGGACTGCGTGGCATGTATCGCGGCAAATGCTTCACGAAGCGGGTGCATCCGACGGCAACGCAGACGGTGATTGTCACCCACTCGCACACCGAGCCACAGGGCTTTGCGGACGAACTGAACGGTGTGAACACGTTTGAAGATACGTGGGTGCGTCTCGTGGACGCCAAGGAGCTCGGCCACACCGAGTTATCGGGGCCGCTCACAGTCTTGCAGCACGTGCGACGCGAGCGGATCGTCGTGAAGACGAATGTGCAGGAGCCTGAGAACTCACGGAGCCGCATGCAGAAGGTGACCGAGATCGTTATGAAACAGATCCGCGACGAGATTGGCTGGGCGCAATCCATGCTCGAGAATGTACTGATGGACGACAGCATCCGCGTGAAGAGTGAACCATACTAAGGGTGCTGTGTGACTGTATGGAGTGGCTGCATGGAACGTTCCGTTTTCTCGAAATTTGCGCAAAGCCAACAATTTCGTTTTCTAATCAGGCCCAACAGTGTAGAGTGGATGCCAAGCTAAATTTTTGAAGTCTAATTTGAGGTTTTTCATAAAAGACTCCCGCTGGTCGAAAAGTAGTTTTCAAATTCAAATGCATCAGCCAATCAGCTGCGTGCTGAGTACTTCAACACTTGGCTGATAGTGGACGATGAACACGTTATATACGGACAAACACCACGTGTGGAACGTCCGGCAACTAAGATTTGCGTCCGCCAGGGCAAACTCACATAGTGGACTGTGGGGGACGCCGCATCCACTCGTCCGCTCATTACCATCGATCGTGGATCACAGGACATTCTAAGATTCTCTCGTCGCGACAGGACAAAGCCCACGCCATACTCTCCCTACACTCAAACCGCCACAACCATTAACGCCTGGACGACTCGCCTGGCCATCAAGATGCAGACGCTCGCCTCACGTTGCCGTGCTACCGCCACCATCAAGTCGCGCGTGACCACGTGGACGGACGCGCTGGTCGAGCGCCTCGTGTGCTGCGGTGGACGCGACGTGCACTTTGAGGGAGAAGAGGAAGGAGAGTCAGATGAGCAAGGTACCGAGAAACAGGAGGAGCAACACGACAACGTCATCAGCGGGCCCCCGGGCGACCCGGATACAGAGTCAGTAGCGAGCGATGCGAACAATGGTCAAGAAGACGCGGTCGTGAGCGATCCCAGGGACGTGACGCGGGCTGGTGCGCTTGGTGGCGGTGTGCGTGGCCAACAAACCGCCACCAACATGCCTAACGGATGTCTGAACGTTCTCGACGCTGATCGGGCCTCGCGCGTGTTGCAGCGCTTCCTCAAAGGCTGCATCTCGACCAACTGTCAGCGATTACCAAGGGCAAGCCACGCCGGCGGTACACCCCACGACTCGGCGTTGCGAGTCAACCACAACGATGAAGATCACGCAGACGCCATTCGCATCCAGTACCCGTCGCGACTGCGTGCACCGCAGGTGCATCCACGACGATTGTCAATGGGCCCTCCGCCTGACGTGCACGTCACAAGCCCACCGCCATCGATCGTCTTGCCTTATATCAAGGCTAACAGTGTCCGCAGCCCGTCATCTTCAGTCTCGTCCACAGACTCTCGGTGCTCAACCAGTTGGCGCGATGCCCACGCTGATTTGGTCGCCGAGAACGCGGTGCTGCGCGAGTGTCTCGAGACGACGCCACCGCGCGTGTACGACTTTGAAACGGATCCGCGATTCATGAGCCAGCAGCAGATGCGGCGACTCGCGATCCTGCGACACCGCGACGCGATGCGCGCCAAGCTCTCGGAGAAACAGCGCCAGCAAGAAGAAGAACAACCACACACGATCCGACCGGAGTGGCGATGATGAGATTCGCCCCACAAGTCACAGAAATACCATTAGTTAGAATGTTATAGAAACGTTTCTATTCAAATACACACTAAGTTAGAAACTCAGTCTCCATCACCAAGGCAACCGACGTCGCGGACGAAGAGGAGGTGGCGATGGCGCGGTCGCAGAACCCCATGGAGGCGTTCCGCCGCGAGCAGAAGAAGAAGGTGCGCTTAAAGCAGTAGGTGTCTTGCTTGCAGAGGCTCGTGGTCGACGCGTGCTTTTGTGTACACGCGTCCAGGAGCTCAAGAAGAACCAGTCCCAACGCCAGAAAGAGAAGCAGGCCAAGCTCCATGAGCTCGACGTCGAAGAGATCCGCGACCGGGTACGTGCGCTCATACGGGCTTTGGCTAGCTCAGGCGTGTGTAGTGCGGGTTCTAATGCGAGGAAGAGATGGTGTGTGATTGTGTAGCTGAAGAAGCTCGAGCGCCAAGTGCAGCAGAACCCGGCGGATGGTCCCACGCGCAAGCGCAAGCAAGAGGTGCGTCGCCCGTGGGGACGACTGCGGATGGCATAAGTTATAGTACTGATATGTTTTGTGCGTTAGTTGGAGGACACGTTGCAGGCCGTGCTCAAGAAACAAAAAGCCGTAAGGCGTCGGAGGCCTTTTGGCTCTGATGGATTGGTGAACGTCGCTGACGCGTGCTCATGCTGTTGTGTGTCAGATGGAGGACGAGCAGAAAGCGAAAGAGGAGGCGGCAAAGCCCTCGACTGTGAGTACATTCAGCCGCCATTGAGAAATGCGAGTTATTGACGGCCGTATGTCCACCATTGTTCTCCAGACCCTGGACGATATCAACGCTGCCAACCGCGAGCGATACCAGAATCCTGAGGTGAGGCGACTGCGTCTTGCTGAGCACGCGTGGTTGCAGTCGAGTGGGATGTGCGTCGTGCTGACGTGTGCTTTCTGTCTGCTGGTGTTTTTCCCTGGGATAGAATTCGATTTACTACCACCCAGTACTCAACCCATTCGGTGCGCCACCGCCAGGACGCCCGCAAATGTACCGCGTACCTCCACCGAAGCCTGTAGCAGCGCCAAAGCCTGCAGCATCACAAAGTGGTCAACAAGGGCAGCAGCATCATAAGTCTCATAGACCAGGCGGCGGAGGTCCACGACCAGCAGCTCCACCTCATGCGACGGTGGTTCGGCAGAGTGGTCTAGCAAAGCCCCAGCGACCAGGCAAGCGACCTCCGCTTCCACCAGGCCCACCGCCACCAGGCACGATCCAAGTTCCTTCGCGTCCGCCTCTACCGTCTGATCGTGGGGCCGTGAGCCACCGACCACCGCCACCACCTCCTGCTCCGAACGCTGTCGTACCTCCGCCTCCGCCCCCTCCAGCGCCGCTTCACCCAGGAGCACCTTCTCCAGTCATTCCTGCATCGACTGCTGATACTTGTATGGAGGACAGCGGCGTGGTCGGCGTGTATCCTCCTCCAGACACCGAGGATGCAGAGCCGGAGGGGGCTAATGACAGTGACTTCTACCAACACCATACAGACTCCAGGCAAGATCGCGTAGAGGGCACGGAAGAAGACACCCTTGAGAGAGCGGAGCAGCAGCAGCGACTGCGGTCGCTCGTGCCCACGACTCTGCGTGTTCAGCGAACCGCCAAGACAAAAACCGTCGCCACAGCAGTACCCCGGCCTCTTGCTCCTCCGCCAGGACCCTCGCTCCCACCCGCGCCCCTTCCCGTTGCTGCTGCTGAGTCTGAGGTTTATAAACCTGCCGACGCCGCGAGCTCTGTATCGAGCGAGTTTGATGCGTTCATGGAGGAGATGAAAAGCCTCGGTGCTGTCTAAGTGACCGTCCCACGAGGCTGCAAGATGGTCTGAAGACGGCTCAAGGGTACTTTACTCGAAGAAACACTACGTCGCACCGTTTGAATGTACGTGTTTCCACGACTCAGATTGCGAAGCTTTTTCCTGACTGGTCAAATTTGAGTAAGACGCGAGAAGTGGGATGTGTCAGTCGTCATAGGATGCGGCAAGATGCGAAGAGAGTGTCAACAAGTGCGACTGCCAATTCTGGACGTGGGAAAGCGCAGAGCCAACTACGACGAGACTGGAGTTGACCGTGTTTTTCAGTGCATCAGGCGATGTTGAAGGAACCAACTGTAAGTAGACCGAGGATTGGAGTGGGATGTGGCGGACTCGGTGTTGTTCCTATCCCTCTCTCCATTTGGTCTTTTGCCACGTGACTGTCCGCGCTACGATGGATCTCAAGACCAAGCTCTACTGTGGTGCTACGGCTGTCGTCGCCGGCGCTGCATTCGTGACGTTTATAGTGCTCTTGCTCCAGGGCATCTCGAACTCGGGCGTTGTGTACGAGTCCACGACACCGTTGAATGCCTCCTGGATCGGTCTCGCCAGCTTTGTCGGTCTCACGACGCATTTGCTTTGCTTTGGGTACTTCTCTTCTCCAGTAACTACTCGCGCGTTGGCGTGTGGTTCTGGGTCATCGTCGGAGGGCTGTTTGTCCTCGCCGGTATTCTCGTGATGATTGGGTTTGCGGTTCTTCCCAATGATGCACTCGCGGCCGGCCTTGCGATTCTGTTCTGGACGGTCCCCGGTGCGATGGTTGCAGTTCAGTCGAGACGAATGCTCGCGGGGGCCAAGGCACGGTGCTGCTCCCTTTGCGGCGGTCTCGTCTCCGCGGTCGCAATGCTCGTGCTTCTGTTCTTCGAAGCGTGCTTCATCAGCATGGTGATTCAAACACTGGCGTCGGCGGCTGACTACCATCACTACAAACCGATCGGATCCATTCACACCATCACGTCTGACCAAGGACTCCACCTACGGATGCATATGGCCTGCGGTGGGCCCGAGAATGCCAACAAGACGTGGGTGTTTGAGCACGGCGGAGGCGCCAACAGTCTCTCGCTAAAGTACATTGCCGATCGGGTCGCGGACGCAGGGCATCGCGCTTGTGTGTACGATCGTCTCGGCTACGGGTGGACGCCTAGCTACGTCACGCGAACCAACCGCCTCAAGTTCGAGAGTGATGCGTCCCTCCTGGGGAAGCTACTCGCCCAAGCAGGCGAAACGGGGCCCTTCGTCTGTGTTGGCCACAGTGACGGCGCCAACAAGTGCCTCAACTTTGCTATGGTGCATACGGAAGTCGACGCGATTGTGTTCCTGGACGGATACCCCGACATTGTGCGTCCTGGTGTCGATGCATTCGGTTCCCCAAACGTCGCGCTCGTGAATGTGCTCAAGCTGTTTGCGTTTCTCGTAGGCCCCACGGGCTTGACGCGCGGTATTGTCGGCAAAACTGACCCGAAGTTCGTACCGCACGACGTTGGCGCCGCGAGCACTGCGCTGTACGCACAGCAGCGCTTCATGTTCTCCCAACTGTGGGACGTCCAGGCCGACGTTGGCGCCGGCAGCGAAGGGTTCTTGTTCCACTCGCTGAATGGCACGCAAGCCAAGGACGGCGTCATCACGTACGGTCGCCAGCTCAACGTGTCGACCGGCGTATTCCCTGCCGACTCGACGGTCACGCCCCTCGATTGCTCGGCTTTCCCAGACACTGATTGCTGCAAGAACGCGGCGACGCAGTGGTGTGTGAAAGCAGCGAACGATCGCGAGCTGTACCGCCAGCAGAGCCTCAAGTATGCGGAAACCCTCGGCGTGCAAACCGGCGTCTACGCAGTGGCGCCGGCCGGCTCAGAGCATACATACTCATCCTCGGCGCCGTACGCGGACTGGCTCGCGAAGCAGCTCTTTCTTCACTTTGGGAAGTGACCTTGAGCGCGGCCAAGTCGATCTGAACAGTTCGACCCATTGCAATGGGGACTAGCTCAGAACTCCCTTCTGATATATAACACTGTTCTCTATGGGATAGTCTCGACAATGCGCTGGATATTAATCGGCACGATCGCCACCGTTATCGAGTAAGCTGTGCATAGAGGTGGTGAGGATCAGTTCCTTCACTGCCACATTCGTCCATGACCCCAGTCCACTCACTATCAAACAATAGACGCCCGACAGGTCGGCTGAGGAGCCGGCAACCTCCACGGCGCTCATGATTCCCAGCACACTGTGCAGTGAGCGTAGCGATCAGAGCCGTGGTGCCTCAGCCGAAGACCAGGCCGAAGTGCATGAAGACAGCGGTCAGAGAATGGAGTGTCAGACGTTTCGAAATTCCCACCGAAAACAGCCGGAGTCAACAATAGGTTACTCGGTTTTAGTGGCCCCACCGATTGTGACGATGCATGTGTGAATGCTGTTGATGTGCAAGATCACCGAGAGGTGATATGGCAGTATACAGAGGTGTGATCTACAGACGAGTCAGTGCCTAGTTTCCATTCTGTGTGATGGAGCCTCGCTGAGATGGCCAGCAAACACGCCGAGAGTAACACCCCTTTGGACAGTCGGGCGCGGATGGGCATCACCTCGTCGGTGATCAGCTGAAGCGGTCCAGTGCGGAGTCTGGACGGGAGCGTCTTGGCCCATTTTGGGCCTAGGCATTTTCCAAAGGGATCACTCTTAACAAATCTTCACGTAGCCGCGCTGCTTATACTGTATTGGGGAGATTCGATCAGTCATTCTCAGCGGTCTCTACAGCGTCAGGCGCTGAGCCAAATCAGGGGAACAGTCCATCCTTCATGGTGCGAGTTGTCTTTATCCAGCTAAAGACACGTCCCCATCTAGACCATGCTACGCAGATTATTCACAAACATATCCAACATGCAAACGCAGGGGAGTCCCCACTCCCCACTCACAAAATTCGTGAGTAGGGGATTTGACCACGAAACTACTTTGTCCACACTGTACTTCGGCACTCATCTCACAGGGACAGTTCATCTTCCCACCCCTAAATGCGGGGCAAAGGCGAGGCTGTTGGGCTCAAAGCCGTGCAAATTGTTTGTGAATCACCCTGGGACCGCTGGCTAATGTATCATCCTGGATGAGAGTACTACTCCAGCGGGCACAACTCATCCATACAAAACCCAGACCAAGAACCCCGAGGCTACGCGGACGGACCCCTGGCCCAGCAGAGGCACCTCACAGAAACTGGCGTGAAACAAGAAGCGAGGGGAGTCGTGGAACCCGTCAGAACGGCCTCTGGCTCAGAACCATTTTTGCGCGGGACCCCAAAGGAGCTCAAGTCTCTCCTGCGACCACCAAAACTTTGTTCCTCGCTCAAGCACCCAAGCACCCCTAGAGCGACAGCATGAGTGGGCTTGTGCTACTCACAGAGGAAGAAAAGGCGTCGCTGTACGGGTTTCCACGGCCTCCCAGCCGGTCTCGCCCCTCGCGAATGGACGCGGCGTCTGTCTCCTCCCACTCGTCTCACCGCCGGTCGTCGGTGCCATCCTATGCGACGATTAACGGGCAAGGCCCCTCGTCCATCTCCTCCGACATCGCTGCCCACCAGGGGCTCCCTCGTACCCAGTATATGACCCAAGCATCGAGCCCGCACAAGCCGTCGCTGGGAGCCACGGCCAGCACCAGTGCCCAGTCCGACCTCCTCGCCGGAAGAAGAGGTGGGGAAGAAGACAGTTTGGGCCGTGGCCCAATCCTCCACGACCATAGCTACCCGATCTTACGGGACGATGCCGCGTCCTATTCGTCGACGGCCTCGGATGTCCAGTGCTCCGCGAACCGCTACGCCGGCACGAGCAGCGGCCTCAAGATCTCGGTCACGTGGATCATGGTCGGCGTCGCACTGGGCGTGCTCCTTGGGCTGCTGCTCGGCCAGCTCCACGTGTCCCGCACGGTCGCGACCTGGGTGAGCCTGCCCGGAGAACTCTTTCTGCGTGCGCTCAAGTGTCTCGTCGTGCCGTACGTGTTCTGCGCCGTGGCCGTCGCGATCGGCGACATTGTGTTCGTGGGCAAGGTCTCGATCGTCGGCTTTCAGACCTTCCGAATGTTTGCGCTCCTGTGGATCTCGTCCGCGGCGATCGGCATGACCGTCGCGCTGTTGTTTCGACCGCTTTTCCGGCTTGAACGCGCGACCAATGGGAGTCTCGTCACCAGCGTTGGCTTCACGTGCGCCAACAGCATGCTGCTCACGCAGGCGGCCAACGGCAGTGTCTTCTGTAGCTCCCCACGCAATGACTCGAAGGCACTGCCAGCCGGGGCAGCGTTCCTCGTGACGGACCTCAACCAGACGTTGAGCACGACGTCCAAGTGGGGGGTCGCCAAGCTCGGACTGACCGAGCAGCTCATCGCCATCATCCTGCCGGTCGTGAGCGACAACATTATGCAAACGCTGGCCAAGGGCGATGTGCTCTCGACCATCACGTTTGCCATGGTGCTGGGCGCCATCGCCGGCCGCAACTACTTCCAGAAGACGCGCCGCGTCAACTACCTCTACCTCACGCTGCTGCAGCTGCGCAACACGTTCTTCCTCGCGCTCGAGTGGGTCATCTGGCTCTCGCCGTGCGCCGTCGTCTCGATCATCGCCGGGTCGTTTGCCATGAACGAAAGCGCGCTGAGCCAGTTCTCGCGTGTGTACATGTACGTGCTCGCCGGCTTCGTGGCCGCGACGGTCCAAATGCTCGTCGTGTTTCCGCTCATCGTGTTTCTGCTCACGCGGTGCAATCCGTACCACCACATGAGTAAGATGCTGCGCGCCTACATGTTTGCGTTTGCCTGCTCGTCGTCGCTGGCGACAGCGCCCATCACTCTGACCTGTGTCAAGAAGGCCCGCGTGTGCTCGCAGTCGCTCGCGAACTTTGTCATCTCCATTGGCGTCTGCTCCAATCTGAGTGCCGTCGGCTGGTACATTCCGATCGCCGTCGTCTTCATGGCCGAGTGCTCGGGCAACGGCGCGCAGCTCACCGTGCTGCGGCTCATTGGCGTGTTTGTGTTGTCGGTGCTGCAGTGCGCCGGCACGGCACCGATCCCGTCCGGAGTGCTGGTCTCGATTGGCGCTATCTACTCGGCGCTGTTCGGTGTGTCGTCACTTCCGGACTCGTTCGTGTACGTGACCGCCATGGACTTCATCGTCGACCGGCTCGTCACAGTCTGCGACGTCAACGACGACATCATGTGCCTCAAGGTCATTGCCGAGAACACGGACGAGACCGTGACCCAAGAACACCTTGGCGAGCGAGAGTAGAGTAGTGTAGAGTAGCCCACGAGAAGAGACCTGTACATATATACAAGTATATCCCTTCTGCCCCACCAAGCCAACGCGCCATCAGACGAACAAGTGGTAGTTGACGTCACTCACATTTCTCTCCTCCTTCACTCGCGTGTGTGCTGGTGATCTCCTCTTGCTTTCTCCCCTTGGAGCATCCGTCTACTGCATTTGGGTAAACCCTCTAACTGGAGATGCCGACGACGCCGTAGGCCGTGATGGCGCCGGCGTTGCCGTTCTGGAGGGACAGCTCCTGGCCGCCCTTGCCCAGATCGTCCTCGCCTTCGTGGATCACAAGCGAGCGGCCAATGATCGAGTGCGGGCCAATGAGCTTCACAAGCTTGTCCTCAATGTGGACCTTGGCCGTGCCGTCTTCGCTAATCTCGACGTTGCCCAGCGAGCCGACGCGGCGCTCCTCGTCCTCGGGTCCGCCGTGGTTCTTGCCGAACGGGTTGAACACTCCGCCGAGCGCGCCACCGGCGGGCTGCGACACGTCACCAAACACGTTCACGTGGATCGCGTGCTTGCCCGGCGCGAGGCCCTTGAGCTCGCCCGTGATGATGCTCTTGGCTTCCTCGTGGGCCTATAGGGAGAAATAAGAACGTTAGCGGAGGCTGTAGAGATGCGTCGGCGATGGCATCGCCGCGTGTGCAACGAGGAAGCGCGGGTGCGCACCTGCGTGATCACGAGCGTGCCGAAGACATTGGCGTCGTCGCCGTAGAGCGTGCAGACAGCCTTGGCCATTGTGATGATTCTCTTTGCGGTCGGTGCGGACGGGTTGGATATTTCCAATGTTGGCGATCCCCCCACCAGTGAGCAGCGCATGTCACAAACGCGAGGGGCGGATACCCATTTTCACCTGGAGCTTCACTTTCGCAGTATATAGATATCGGTAGCGAAGCTACTGGAATGTAAATCACCCGTCATTCTATCGAGGATGGAAGCAAGAGATTGTGCCATCCGTGGGAGCCAATCAACCAGACTCGAAACGCGAGACATGGGTTCTCCAGTAAATATCAATTCACATAGGCTAATTTAAATGCAAATAGAACTAAATATTCGACAAATGATTATCTTTTCATGTATGATATAATTTATAGAAGGTTCGTATGATCAAGCTCCAGCTCGTCCATCAGCATTTCCTGCACCTTCGAACGGACGCCTGCCCTTCATGACCGCCGCCGAGACTGCGAGCCGCGACACGATCCTGGCCAAGCGCCGCGAGCTGCGCAAGGCCAAGAAGGCCAAGGGCCGCGAGTTCAAGGTCATCAAGAAGCGCGAGCGCGAAGAAAAGAAGCAGCAGATCCAGGCCAAGATCCGCGAGAAGCGCGAGGCCGAGCGGCTCAAGCAGCAGGGCGGCGGCTCTGAGCAGGGCTGCTGGCTCTGCGGCCAGAACGACCATCGCAAGCAGGACTGCCCGAACCGCGACGTCGGCGATCTCTCCAAGACCTGCTTCCGGTGCCGTCGCCGCGGCCACACATCCCACAACTGTCCGACTAACAGAGCCGGCAGCACAAACCCGCTGCTCGCGTCCGGCTCGCACTATGCCCCTCAGCAGCGCATGGTCTGCTTCAACTGCGGCTCAGAGGACCACGCGCTCCGCGACTGCCGTGCGCCGCGCGTGAATGGCGGCGCATCGTACGCGACGTGCTTTGTGTGCAACCAGACGGGCCACTTGAGCTCGCAGTGTCCGCAGTCCACGACAGGCATCTACCCCAAGGGCGGCAGCTGCAAGGTCTGCAAGAGCATCGAGCACTTGGCACGCGACTGCCCGGCGGGCAAGATCAGTATCGATGGCGGTGCCAAGCAAAACAAGAAGACGTTTGACGACGAGGAAGACGCGGAAGCCGGTCGAGGCGACGACGGCGGCGACGCGCTCGACTCGTACGATCTGGGTGATGAAGACATGGATGATGGTGCCGGTGACGACGCTGAAAACTCAAAGCACAAAAGCCACAAGAAGAGCAAGCAGCCGCCCAAGAAGAAGGCCAAGCTCGTCAAGTTCTAACCATATCACTCCGACGCCATTTCAATCCAAATGCTCGTTCTTTTTCGTTTCTTACTGCTGCTTCTTGAGCTCCTCGACGTCCACGTTGTGCTTCTTAAGCAGCTCCTTGAACTCGTCGTCGTACTCGTCGCCGTCGGGCACGCGCGGACCGTGCTCGGGGTACTTTTGCTTGTATCGCTTGAGCATGTTCATATGGAGCTCGTTCCAGCTCACGTTGGCCTCGTCCTTTTCCTCCTCGCGTTGCTGTCGGAGCTCTTCCTCCACTTTCTTGAGCCCTTCAAACAACGGGTGGGATTTGCTGCTGGGCTTGGTGGGCTTGCCTTCCTTCTTGGGCTTGCGCGCACGCACTCCCGACATTCCGTCGCCACCGGGCACACTCTCGAGGCGAGAGCCTGCATGCATCGCCACTTATCATTCGAGTCCTTACAACAACAAAGCCAACGATAAATGAACAGCACGTACCGTTCGTGACGAGCTCTTCGTAGATTTCGTCCTCTTCCGACTTCGCGTCTTCTTCGTCACTGCTGTCGCCGTCGACCAATTCACTCGAAAGCGTTGGACGTTGCTACATTAACCCACGGGACATCCAAACATTCGCGTCAGACTATGCGGCAATTGTTCATCGAAAACCGCAGGTCCCCACGTACGCGTTCCCTCTCCTGGGCGTCCGCCTCCTGCTCGACGGCGGCGTTGAACCGCTTGGTGAGGTACCAAAAGAAGAGCAGCACGGCATAGTACTTGGCGATGGGCGCCAGTACCTCTACAAAGTCCAGCAGAGTGCGCGGCGCATGTTCGGCCACCGGCGGCTTGTACGGCTCGTCGTCGTACAGGTACTCGCCCTCGCCCATGGCGTCCGCGTTCTCACTCAGGGGGATGAACTGATCTTTTCATGCTAAAAGCTCACAGTCAGATCCAGATCTGAGTAGACAGGTTCGTTTTGACGTTGGAATCAAATATGTATAAACACTGTTTAGAGTGGTAAAATATATATATGGTAATAAGATATTCTGATAAAATCTATGAAAGAGCTGTTTTTACACATCGTTCTAATCTAAATTTTACAATTATTCCGCCGGAATAAAACAAACACAACAGAACTGTAAACGAGCGATGGGGAATCAACCGTCGCAGACGGTGGACGACATTTCGGCCTTTGATCCACGGAGATCGCGCGGCGACGGCGATTCGAGAACGCGCAGCTACACGACTGGCGACATGCACGCGCCGTCCATGTCCGCCAAGACGTCCGCTCTCGATCGCGGCGTCGCGGGCCCCGCGGCAGCCATATCTCGCGACACCACGACCGACGGCACCAGTGGCGCAATGGGCATTCTGTCGCACATGTGGGCCGTGTTGTCCCCACGCAATGTCACCAAGATTAACGGCAACGCGACCGCCAAAACGCACGATACGACGACGGAGTTGACGACTAGCACGGGCTCGACTCCGCGAGCAGCCACGACGGCAACAGGGTCTGTGACGTCTGCGCCCACACCCGCAAGCCAGCGCCGCGTCGAGGAACTCTACGAGGTGTCAACGCAGACCCTCGGACGGTGCGGTCTCTTTTCTCTCTCTCTCTTTGCTGTCTGCTGCATGGATCTCGTTCTGACTGTGGAATGGATGGCAGGGGACACTACGCCGTGGTGTGTCGCGGCCGCTGCCGGCGCACGGGCCGCGTCGTCGCGATCAAGAAGATCAAGCGGTTTTTGACGGACGAAAAGCGACTGCGAGCTGAGATTGCCGTGCTTCAGCGCGTGAAGAAGCACCCAAATATTGTGGAGCTCATCGACGTCTTTGAGACTGCACGCGAAGTCCACTTGGTGCTGGAGCTGTGCACGGGCGGGGAGCTCTTTGAGCGGCTCGCCGACAAGGGGCCATACTCGGAGGCAGACTGTGCACGCCACTTGCGCGACATGGCCACCGCTGTGCAGTACCTTCACGAGTACGACCGCCCATTGAGATGCTACTTATTTGCGTGTGACTGACTTTGGCTACTTGCTGATGATAGACAGGGCATTGTGCATCGCGATCTCAAGCCGGAAAACATTCTGCTCTCGACCAGGAACGATGCAGATGCAGTCACCAAGGTCGCCGACTTTGGCCTCGCCAAGATCTTTACCGGCACGAGTCTCAAGACAAAGTGTGGGACCTGGGGTTACTCGGCGCCCGAGATGATCAGCGGCTCGGGTGCGACATTTGGCTACGACCTAAAAGTCGACTCGTGGAGTTTGGGTATCATCCTCTACATTCTGTAAGCCGCTTCGCCCGTGATATGTTACAATCATGACGATAACCTAAACTGATCTTGTGCGTCCCATAGATTGTGTGGCTTCCACCCATTCGATCCGCACGGTACCCATTCGGACAACGAGATGATTGCGCGCATTAAAAGCTGCCAGTACGATTTTGAAGACGAGGCATGGACCACAATATCGATGGGTGCACGCGAACTGATCCATCACTTGCTCGTGCTGGATCCGGACGAGCGGTACTCTATGGAGGAGGTGCTGCGCCACCCTTGGCTCGGTGGCACCGGGCCAGCGACGCCGTTGTCGCCAAGGATTCACCAAGATCTGGCACGATTCCGAGAACAGGCCAAGCAAAAGGTACGCTGACCACCAAAGAATTGGAAGAGACCACTCTCTCACGGCCGATTATGGTGATTGAGCAGGCACAATTCGACTCTTTCGATGACGAGGCCCAGAATAGTTGAGCTTCTCTCCCCAACATTGAAGCATCACGTGTACACTATCTACTGTACCCCACAAGGAGGCACTGAACAAAATGAACGCATTTGCCTCAACTCCCTTGACGATGGCACACTATCCATCGGTCGAAAAGCGTCGTGCGTTCAGTCATCATCTTTCCCATTCCGGTTTTCGGGAAAGTTCCTCGGAGTGGGTGTTGTTGAAGCGGCAGAAACATTCCGCGGCTTCAGATTGGTGGTCTGAGTTGAACCTAAAGCGTCTGGGTGAACTGACTGTTGCCACTCGCTTCCGTTCCTTCACATGCCCCACGAAAGCCAATCCCGTCAGATCTTGGCAGCGGTTTTGACCAAAAACACATCCCCCTTGTCCACGGTCATAGCAAAAATAAATAATTAGAGAATACCGAAAATGTTATGCGGTAATCCGGATTACCGCCAACTGGTTCAGTTGTAGAGAGCGCAAGCCGCCGATAGGGAAGAGCGCAAGCCGTGGAGCTCTCTGGATCCGAAAGCTGTGGCCGCGAAGCGCTTCATGCTATGATAGGAAGGAAGGGATGATACACGCTCCATGTGCACAACAATTCAGCCACGCGGCATTTGCTACTAATAGTATGAAATGGTACAACTTCTCCTTTCATAAATATTCTAAGTCGGTTCCTCCATAACCTACAGCTGCATCTGCCCGTGTCGCCTTCGCTTCCATTCGCGATGATCTCCTTCTTCTCGTCCCCATTTTCTCCATTGCTACATTCAATTTCGCAGCCGCCCATTCGTTCTGGGCGGCGGTCGTTCGGCTTGCTCGTGCAACTCGTCGTCGTCGGAATCCTGCTCATCGGATCCCGCATGCGCGTTGCCCTCGCCTCGTTCATCTCTCCATTCTCGCTTCTGATTCAAATCCACTCGCTCGCGCGGCCCTGCGCGTCCGCCGCAGTGCCCTTCTCGGCCGACGCCTTGGTCTTGCACTCGGTGGAGCAGTAGTCGAGGTACTTGCTCGTGGTCGCCTGGAAGACCGTCTGGCACACGACGCACGCCTTGGCCGCGCGGTTGCTGCCATCCTCGCTGCGGCAGTCGCTCACGCGCGCGGGCGCCGAGCGCGAGCGCGCCTTCTTGCGGCGGCGGCTGCGGCGGTCCTCGTGGTGCTTGCGCGCGCGCGCAAAAATGACCGAGCAGCCGCGCGGTCGCTGCATGGCATTGCCGCCGTCGACGGCCTGCAGCTGGCGCTGCTTGGCGTCCTCGTACTCGTCGTCGTGCTTGCTGCGCAGCTTGGCGAACTGCTCCTTGACCCAGAGCAGGATGCCCATATTGGTCGACTCTTTTTTTTCTCCTTGCGTTGGACTGGGGCGGAATCCCAAGTGCATGTCATGGGCCAGCGGATGATGACATGCTTCTCCCCCCACACGCTCTATTACCGAGCGAACTGAACTCAAGATGGCTAGCTTTTCTGGATTGCCAGCTGGTTTCCAACAACCGAACGGGGACTATACAAAAACCAAGTTAAGGCGACCGTTACGGGACCACATGGCTCCGCTTTTGGCGCACCTAAATCAGTACACGCTCGCCTTTTTTGAATAGGGGGAAATTTTCCCAGACGCAGTGGAGCGGACGGAAAACAAAAAAGAGAGATCCAGAGACGAGCGGGCGACTTGGCCAAATCACGATTTTGGCACGAGTAGTCTTGGAGCCATTTACGAGGGGCTCTATGGCCCTCCATTCTACGGAAGTGCCTGCTCTCGTGGCACCACTGTTAACGAGCACGCCATTGTCGAATCTGCTTTCGTGGCAAGAGCGCTCTTGTGGACCGGGAAGCCGACGTCCACGATTTGGGCGACCTACCACCGGATGTATGGGAGCGCATGGGGTGGACTAGACGCTAAATGTCGCCAAAACTACAGTTGCTGAGACTTTCGTTTACAGTAAAAACGATCAAAGCTGGCTCGGAAGTGACGAGTCTGATACAGGCCCGAACTGCACAGTAGCTATCCGACGCTGAGACTTACATACTGCGGTTCTGTCTGTATCTTTCGTACCTTGAAGCGGCCAGCGTCAGCTCGTGGGCGACGAATGGACACTCGTCGTGAAGACAACAGAGTAAGTTAATGCACTTCGTCCATACGTTCGTACGCTTGTTGACAGGATCCACTGACGTACTCGAAACGACTGGCCGAGGGACCGTCAAGTGTCAACACCACGTCACACAAGGGACCCGCGTGTCTTAGTGTAGCCGGTGGATCGATGGGTCTGTGGTAGTGTAGCCGACGAGAGGTGCCGCAGATCCAAACGTGGGCCGCGATATACGACGGACCGTGGCTGTCAGGACCGAACGCCATTCTAGTGAAATGGAAGCTCACACTACTTGCGAACAGTCCTTGCTTGCCAGACGCGTGGCATTTAGCACGCCACCCGCCACCACACGTGGTGGAGTTTCCGAACAACGGCAACGAGTGATCGTAGGGAGGGTCAAATTTCTTCGTTTTACAACTTGCAACTCGTACTACGTATATGTGAGTTAGCGTCGTCCAAGTTGTCGAAACGATCTGATCTGAACCAGCCTATTTGTACCTACCTGTACCTGCATCAGGAGGCGATAGATAGGCAGGTCGAGTCGACCTGCCTATCGTCGACCGTCGACATGGTCGTGTGCCGACCATTCGACAGCATCTATCATATGCTGGGCTGAGGCCTATGAAGCTCGTGACCGGTGCAGACGTTCGCGCATCGACGTCAAGAGTTACTAGCGCACCGGATGTCAACCCCCTGCCAGGAGAAATGCTACGCAATAGCCACCAAAATATCACACTATCACACCTTCATGGGTGCAGTCTGTCATGCCAGGACCCCCCCCCACACACACACAGCGAAACATCGATATCAACAATGCGGACGACCGCTGTTGTCCGCTTCAACTCTCACCGCCCCTTCACTGCCAACGATGTGCAGCCACTTACCAGAGTGACGCACTGAAATTCGAGCGAGCGATAATGCCGATTCGTGCCGAACCATATACACTGTATCCTCGTCCACGGAACGGAAGACGTTCAGGTGGTCGATTCGGTTCGCTTCAACAAAACTTCTGCACGGCGGGATCCGAGATTTTACCGCAAACGGCGACGTACCACTACGGGAATGGCGCGAAATGCGGAAGAGAACTCGATACTGTCTCACGTATACCGCTGGACCCCCTCTTGATAACTGTACTTGAATGCCGAAGGTGGAACGCCAACCACAGTACTCATAATGTAGTCTCGCTCTTCGATTCTTGTTGTGTTGGACGAACCTCCAATCTTAAAATGAACGAATGCCTCGGGTGAAGAGGAGCCGAGAGCCCTGCAGGCCTCCCTCAATCCGAGTCAAAATTCCAGTGGCGTCCACAGCCGACTCCACACTCAGGAGTCCAGGACCTCGACCCCACAGGACTCAGCGCGCCGTCTTTTCGAGCGGAAAGACTCGACGGATACAGTACTGCACCGACGCTTCTTCTGATCGAGTTTCCGTATCCACCACCTGGTGTTCGAAAGTCGCGGTTGCCGCTGTGCTGTAAGACTTTTGTTTACACCGCCTCGCACCATCTGATGTCCTACGGATGTCTGATGTCCTCCACCACATGACAGACTGATACAAATGGACCTCTCTGAGACCGGCGTCTCATGCTGATCCCATCCACCCATCCATCTGGGCGCGCAACGTCCAAGATCCAGCGTGACTTCTCCACAAGATGTCAAGAACGAAGGAGACATGGATCACCAGTGCCCAGTACCGTACTCTACAGGGGATTGCTCAGTTACGACCACAGAGGATAAGGAAGCTTCCTGCGCTTGTCGCTGGCAAAGGCGCAGCAGACAACTGGAAGCTTGCCTTCTCATCACCCACAGGCTCACTTCCGGGCGTGAGGTCCATGGTGAAGCGCAACGCATGATCATCTCATGAGTGTGGTCACGCTGGATGGATTCTTGGACAGAAAGCGTTCGATGACGTTACTCTAAATGCGTCTATTCTATTAGTTGGGAACATGCGTGGGATTGAGGGGATCGCTCACTGGGCTGGCTACTGCTCACTCTACTTGCAACACTGGACACTGGGTGGTTTTGTTCATATACGGCGACAGAAGAAAGGAGAAGCCTTCCAGCGCTTGCTCGCTGAGAGCACCGGCAGCTGGATGGAATCCTCAATTATCGCGAGGCGGTCGAGGGAAACTTCCATCCGGCGTCCGGATCACGATCGTGGGCCTCCGAGTCTTCGTCGTCGCCGTCGTGGGCGCCGCTTGCAGATGCGGCCGTGAGCTCGCCGAAGTGCGTATTGCAGTAGTTTTGCGTGCGCTCGTATGCTTGGCGCTTGCACCCGTCAATGATGCACCTCTTGCCTGATAGCGAAAGACACAACGACGTTAGTACCCTGATGAAGTGCCTGTCGCGAGGAACTGATGCATGCACTCACCTCCACCGTGGGCCCAGCAAAGGCCGTTTGAAATGGCGATCTTCTCGCACGAACCGGTTTTGCACTTGGTGCCGCCGCCGTGCGACCAGCAGTAGCCGCGCGACTTGGCGCGGTTCGGACAGCCGCCAACTTTACAGGCCGTCGAGCCACCTGAGAACGAAAAGTAAAACAGTCCACACGATTAGAATGAATGGGCTGACAGGGAGACCGCATAGGCGTTGACGATGAACGTACCGTGCTTCCAGCACTTGCCCTGGTGCTTGGCACGGCTTGTGCAGCCTTCGGTCTGGCATCGCTTGCCACCCTGTCATTCGCAACAACACGTAGAAACCATGAGCTTCTGGATGTCACAGCTCCTCACAGATGACACAACCAATAATGACGTACCCCGTGGCGGACGCAGAGTCCCTGGTCCACGACGTACTGCTCGCAGCCGTCGAACTTGCAGATGCGGCTCGGCGGACGACGACGAGCCTTGCGCTTACGCTCGGTGCGCTTGGGCGGCGGCATGGTCGAGTCCGAGGCCGCCGAGAAGGCCGGGTACGGGGCCACCGAGGCCTGGCGGATCTTGCGGTGCGTGGTCGCGGCAAAGTACTCGGCCTCGCTCGACGTTTCGCTCTCGCCATGCCTGCTCTCGTGCGAGAGGCGTGGTGACGCGTGGGTCGCAAAATGAAACGCTGGCGTCGACGCCTTCTCTTCGAGGTCGTCAAAGTGGAGCGCCGCATGCGCGCTGGAATGAGTCTCGCGGTCCTCGTGGAACACGTCCTGTTCTTCGTCGTCGTCGAGAATGAACCAGAGCGACGACTTGGACACGTCACGCTGCGCAGTGCGCGACGCGGGGGACGACGACGCCGACGCGCCGTCGCGTTTCGCTGCATGCTCACCTTCCATCACGTGGTGCTTGGCGTTATTCAGCGCCGACTGAAGCCCAATCTCGGCCACAGCAACGGCCACGGCGTGCCACTGTGCAACAGCGTCGGTCGCGTGGTGATCTTCGAAACGCTCGACCGAGAGATCCTGGACGCCAGTGGGAGTCTGAACGAAGCGCATGGTGGGCAGGAAGGGAGCGCTGTGGGTTTTTGGCTGCTCCTTCACGTGCTGGATGTTTTGAAATCTGAGCTCCTCGGGGGCAAGACTGTCAAGAAGCGACACCCGTTTCGACACCAGGCAGCAGGCTCCTCCTCCTCCTCCTCGGTTCTTCTTCTTTGACGTTTGACCGTTTCGTCGCACCTCGGACGCTGGGCGAGACCTGGAGAGCTCCGAGTGTACTGTAGATACTAGGAGCCCACGCAGCTGTTTCCAGTTGATGAGTGCGTAAAAGAGCTGGAGAGCACTCGTGTACGACAGGCAAAACCGGCGGGCGACAGACGCGGGGCTTGAAGTGGTTGCCGACAGTGCGTGGACGAGCCACCCGAGTGCGCGTCACGCTGTACGCCGAGTCGTCGGTCGCCAGTCGCGATCGGGTGTGCGACGGTCAAGGAAACGCAGCGAGCAAATCACGAGCGGCGAACGAACGAAAGAGCGAGGCGCCGACGGCAACAGCAAGAGGGGGATTGAGTTGGAGAGGGAAATGCCTTTTGGTGGACGATCGCGCAACGTTCTGAGAACGAGAAGCGGAGATTTTGCTAGTATTGACTAGCGAAGGAAGACAGCGGCGCTCGGGATGGCTCGGATGTTCTGACGCCCTGAGAATCCGGGGTTCGGCACTCGGCCACCAAATGCAAGAGAGAGAGAAAAGAAGCTTCTGTTTTACTGGGTGATGGTAGCTCGGCGGTCGGCATTGTATGGACCCAAAAGCCAGAACCCGAGAACGACGGCATTTGGAGGCGGAAGGTCGGTACTGTACAGAATGTGAGGAGTTGGTTGCAGGAGTGGGCTGGGCGGAACTGGACCGCCGCGTCACACCCTGGGGGAGATTGGTCTCATGCCAACGTGCGTATCATCCAACAACCAACAGGCAGGTGACTCGAGTTGCTTTGATCTCTTCTTGGATAACCATGGCACAATGAACTGGAATGCTTCAGAAACGCGATCTCGCTCCAGCTTTTCTGACCACTGAGACCCTATACCCCGGCCCAGATGATCTAGACTGCCCCAAGCAGTCTGGGCGAGAAACCACTCGAGCCCATCGATCTCTCTCTCCAAGAACTTCATACGAAATGTTTGTAAGATTCCCGTGTCAGAGTTTTGATGGGTTGCAGAGCTGGTCACTGACGGAATGATAGTTTTTCGGGCTGTGAGGTACAGTATTACGTACTGCATTGCACGCAAGTTCAAGCATTCTCAAGAGCAACGTGGAGCCGAGCCCTTTCTCTACAATCCCATGCTTTAACCCTGCCAGCCAAAGGCACAAACTCAGTCTTGTGGTTTTTTGGCACTCGCTACAAGTTCAAGCTTTCACAGAGAGCCGAGTCCTTTCTCAAATTTCCATGCTTTAGGCATGCCAGCCAAAGGCGGAAACTTGGTCTCTAGATCGTATTTTTTACTACTGTATCCCAGTTCAAAATTTTCCCTCGACCACCATGCAGCCACCGACCAACATGCAGCCAAGTCCTTTCTAGAGTTGCATGCCTTCTCAGCATGCCAGGCCTACACATGCCTTCTAAGCATAGCAAGCAAATCCAGTTCGTTTTCGTCGCCTCGCGATCCACTGCATAAGTCACACTAGGCATCGCGGAATCCGCGGTGGAAGGTCGCCTCCTGCTTTCCACTCACCGAGCTGCGGGGGATTCTGTATGGATTGCTGAGAAAAGGATTTATTCATCCCGACCAAGCCCACTGTCAACTCACGCGGAGAGTTATCAGCACAGCAAAGTTTGCAAACTTTCTCAGTACAGTCGGAGCGCACATAGCCGCCACGCAGGGGTGCCCGAAAATGCGACTGACACTGTGCCACATGGCTGCGACGGATTGCTGCTGGATGTCGGTGCTTTTCTGCTTGCTTGCTTGCGGGTCGGCGGCGCTGCTGTTGTTGGACAGGATGGGGAGGCGTCCCACGGTCCCACCTCCCGACAGCGACAGGCTGAAACAGTCTGTACTATAATACAGAGTCGAGTCGAAAACCATGACTGAATGTGGTGAGTAAAATCACAACGAGCGACCCTGTCTGCCTCCGGATAGGCAATATAAAAACTCAACGAACATCACCCCATTGGACGGCGTGCCATCATAGATTTCTGGCGCCCTAGACGAAGGAGCTGGTTCGAACATCGTGCTGGAAAACAAGTGGCGTTTGGGTGGGGGAGATTTGAGGGTACGATGTAACCTTCGAACACCCTTGTGAGCTGAGATGTGCATGCTAGCGTAAAGTGAGACCACCAGAACTGTAACGTACGCAGGGCTTGTTAACCCAGAAAATTGCTGTTAATATAATAATGCTGATAATATCTGCAATCGATGAATTCAGTTCTCCTTGCGCGAGATCTGCAGGCCGAGAAGCAGTTTCGATTCGATCGCCTGGGTATATCCTGTGTGATGTGCGGGCGTTGTTCAGTGTGCACAGTATAGTACAAATAACTGTAAAATAATATCATGGGTGGCGCTGACTTTTACTGTACGTACTCTGCCTCAGCAGCGAGGTCCCATGTCCGCCGTTGTCCACACATCAAGTTCGCCTTTGTTACCGGATGTGTATCCTCCCATCGCTTCGTCTCGCTGTCTCCGATTTGCATTCTCGCCGGACGATTGAAGGTGCGTCACTCCTTCTCGTTGCTCATGTGGGTTTGGAGCATCCCACGTTGCACATCGCAGTATCCACATCTTCGTGCTGACTCTCCTCTATTCCTTCCTCTCCACTTCACTCGCAGCCGAGCATGAGTGTTCGCACAACAGGGGCTCCTCGTCTTCAGATGTGACACAATCAGACATGCTGAGACCTCGGACTTGCCGTATTATAGGTGGATCCCTCTCTCTTGCACGCCGACAGGCGGAACGCTTCAAGAATCCGGGGTCTCTTTCACGTGACGACAAGGGAATACAGAGGATGCAAAAGTCTCCAGTCGGCACGATACCGTAGCGTGGCTCCATGCTCTCGTGACGCGTCCCATTTACAAACGAAAATAAAGAAAAATCCAAACTGGATATCCAAGATCTTGGATGATACAATATCGAGTCACTGTCTTCAAATGATAAGCCATCAAAATTTTCAAGCCTCGGTCGAACGATCGTGGATGCGTTAGTGGTGTGCGTCACCGCCCGCCGCGTCACGTCGCCACCACTTGCTGGTCACCGCTGGCTTTGTGGATTTTCCTCCGTCTCGGCTGGCCGTGGCCGTGGCATGGTCCCCTCCTCCTCCTCTGGGTTCTCCTCCTCCTCCTTGGCTGGCGTGGCGGGGACCCCCAGGTCCCCCCGGGTCGGATTGGCTCCACCTTGCTACGCGAGACTGGGCTCCCTGGGTCCACGCTCGCCAACCCGAGAAAGTGGATTGGGATTCAGAATCCCGTGCTGAGGTCTCGTTGGTGGCTTCTTTCTCTTGTCCCACCGGGAATCCCAATCCGCTTTCGTTTCCTGCCTGTGTTTCCATCGCTCTGCACGGGCGTTTCCTGCCGTGGTGGTCGTACTCGTCCGGGCCTTCTACGTTGTGCATATCACTGTCGTGTGCTGACTGCGTCGTCTGCAAGGCGAACTCCTCTGGTCGTGTTCTTCGCCATCGCGTTCCAGCGGACGAGGCGGTTCCTCCCGGTGGACGCCACTGGAAGCCGACCGTCGGAACCCCCGCGGGCAGTGACCGCTTCTGCCGTGGTACTTCTCGCCAGTCAGCGTCGCCCTTCGCTTCCTCGTCGTCTTGGTCCCTGTCGTCACACCCACGTCCCCGCGGGCTCACCCACTGAGTGCCCGGGGGCTTTCCATCATCATCCACTTGCGGCGGTGGCGTACCAGGCGGGCTGGGAGCGCGAGAGACGGTCGCGAGTTCACCGAGTCCGAGGTACTCGAGCACCAGTTTCTCTTGGAGTGCGTATTCGGCCGTGGGGTCGTCCGGAAAATCGGAGTGAAGCACCGAGTCGAGTCCACCTCCTAGCATACTCGACGAGCTGTCGCTCGCTTTACTCACTTCCATGAGAAAAACCGCGACCACGGCGTCCACCGTCTCGACATGTTCGTGGTAAAGGAGCCGCGCGTGGGCCTGCGAAAGCCGCGTGAGACTCTCAAGGAGACGAATGGTCGTACGTGCAGCGCTTCGGCCTTCGCTCGCGCGCTGAAGTTGATAGTACCGCTGCAAAATCGTCATGGCCTCGCGCGTAAGCTGCGGCTGGAGCTTATCCTTAACGTGGCAAATGTACGCCTGCAGTTTCCCGACCGACCACGAGGTGCTGCTGCTCTCTTCTTTCTTGGGCTCACTTGAAAAGGTCAGTGGCTTGGTGGTCTCATCGGTCGACTGCTGGAGAATGAAGGAACTCACGACCTCATCCCAGTGGGCATTTCGGGTGTCGAGCAACACTAAAATGAGATCAAAGCGACTGAGCAGCGGGCTCGCGATCGACGTGTTGACCGAGACGTCAGCGTTTGGATCGTATCGTCCCTTGGGGTTTGTCACGGCGAAAATCGTCGTGCGTGCGTTCAGCTTGCACACGAGTCCGGCCTTGGCGACGCTCAGCGTCTGCTGCTCCATGGCCTCGTGGATCGACGCGCGGTCGTGCGCGCGAATGCTGCTAAACTCGTCAATGCAGCACACGCCGCGGTCGGCCAGCACAAGCGCGCCGGCCTCGAGCATCCACTCGGTACCGTCGTTCACGGCCGTACACGTCAGGCCTGCCGATGTCGTGCCAATGCCCGTCGTGAGCACGGACCGCGGACTGAGCTCGGCCGCGAACCGCAGGAACTGCGACTTGCCCGTGCCGGGGTCGCCAATGAGCAGCATGTGCGACTCGCCCCGCGTGCGCATGCCCGTGGCATCCACGTGCGAGCAGCCGCCGATGATCGTGAGCGCGAGTGCGAGCTTGACGATAAAGAGCCCATAGACTTTGGGACACACGCTCGCGAGGATCACGTCCCGTCCTCGCATGGGCTCGTGCCGGTACGTGTCGTTCCAGAAGACACCAAACTCTTTCTTGAGCTCTTCCGTCACGAGCACGTTGGCGGCCGTCGCGTTCTGCACACGAATGCTGTTGGCACGCACGAGCGTCTCGAGATCGCAGCGCACGCCCTGGATACACGGCCGCCACATGCGCATGAGCACGCCCACGACCACAACATGGTCGCCAGCCTTAACAGCGTCCACCAAGTCTTCTTCCAGCACGACGAGAATGGACCGAGGGATGGAGCCGACGCCGAGCTTCGAGACCTGCTCTTGGATCTTGATCACTTGGTGGTCCGACACGATCCGCGTGCTTTCGATCGTCTCGAACTGGGTCGACTTGCACGGCTTCTTGGCGCCGCCGTGGTCACTCGGACACACGCGTGGCAGTTCGAGGATGTTGCCCTGCTCCAGGTCGGCCTTGACAAAGAACCGCTCGTGGCACTTGGCGCACTCGACCTGGCGCTGCGTCTCTTGCATCTTGATCATGCCCGTGCGCACGACCGTGCCGGCCACCTGAATGAGCTTCTTCGTGTCGCTCGAGCGGATCGCGCTGATCGTGGGCTTGCGCAGTTGCGCGACCGGTGGGAGGAACTCAACGCGGACCTTGAGTTTCTGCCGCGTACGCACGGGCAGCGTCGCGATGCCCTTCAAGGCCGCCGAGCGCTGGACGAGCTGCTTGGCGAGCGCGCGGTGGAAGAGCGGCAGGACGAGATCGGGGAACCGGAACAGCAACGCCGCCTGCGCTGGCGCATGGTCCAGCAGGCGCTGTGCACAGACACGCACGGAGAAACCAAAGCAGCTCTGCGACGCGTCGGTCCCGCTCTCGGCCGAAGCGAGAGCTGCTGCCACAGAGTGGGGAGCTCTGGTGTCGCGCCCGTGGAGCGAGGCAAAGAGCCGCTCTAGCTGCGGCGCATAGCAGCGCGCGAGGAAGCGCTCAAAGACGGCGATGTAGTCGTCTTCTTTCTCTTGGAAGGACGCGTAGGCGTAGTCCGGATTCACGGCCCCAGCGCCGCGCGACGGCGAGTCCTCAATGTCCGCCATGGCCGCATGCTTCTGGAGAGTGGTGCTGGTTCCATGCCGAACTGAACTACAATACCGGTATACAGCGGTAATATATCGGTTTATACCGGTAATGAACGGTTTTGTTGGTTTTTGGAGGAAACACAAAGGAGGGAAGTGGGAATGGGTGTGGGAATGGACGAGACGCCGCCGACGGCCGGGAGCGAGCCCGCCAGTGGCGAAGCAGCGCCTGCAAGCGGCACGGCGGCGCCGCAGTCGCTCCGTCGGTCGAAGAGGGACGCAGTCGCGAAGGCGGATTCCGGAAAAGTGGTGTCGGGCGTCCAGGAGGAGAGCGCGGCGGCGACGCGGCGGTCGCAGCGCAGTGGCATCAAGTCGGCGTTTGCGACGCCCACGCGCGAACCACCGCCACCGGTCGCGAGAGAGATGGTTGGGAAGAAGACTGCCAGGGTAGAGGTCCCCGAGGTGGCGGAGAATGAGCCGCAGTTGCGCAGAACGAGGCCGACCCGAGCAGCTACGGTGGCGGCAGTCCTAGCCGACCCATCGACACCCGTCGCGTCGCCTCTGCTCTCTCCCACACAAGCGCCAGTGGATGGAGATGACGACGCTCTGGCAGCGACAGCAGCGGTCCTGACGACGCCCACGCGCAACCGGCGGCCGAGCCGGCGGCAGCTCGAAGTCGAAACGCCGGTGCAGACGTCTCAATTGCTGCTCGGCGAGTTTAACGCCAACGACGCGACGGCGCTGTGCGAAGTAGTGTGGTACCAGATCAAGGAGAACTCTTACAAACCGGACGTGCTCCTGCGCGATCGTTCACCCGCTAGTATTGACTGGCACCGCGTCGCCGAGCGCCTTGCAAAGTCGCACGAGATCACACTCACGCCGCGCGCGTGTCAGCGCCTGTGGAAGTTTCTCGCCTACGCTGAGGACAGTGCAACTGCCGAAAGCGAGCTGCTGAGCGATTCCGAACCCGAAGACTACGAGCTCACGGCCGACAAGATCAATGCACGTGTCACTACGGCGGACCGCACGCCGGTCATCGAGGCAAAGGATACCCCATTTATTGATGAGACCAAGACTGTTGAAGAGATCCCAACGGCGGCAGCTCCAAGTGAGCCGCTCGCGGCATCGATCATTCAAGTCGGCGAAGCTACTGAGCCTACTCCAGCTGCCACTGCGACTCCGGCTGCGGTTCCCTCGGTTGTTGATATCCCACGAGAGACGCGTCGCACGGACGGCATCCAGCTTTTTCCCGAGTACGACCAGCCGTCGGGGATCCCCGACGACTGGCGAAAACCATTCGACCTCAAGCACTCAATGCCTCTCGTGTTCGTGGCCGAGAAGTTTCTCAAGCGCAAGGTCGTCCCAGCCAAAGACCCCATGGCGGCGAATGGCTCCCACTCCAAGACGTCCATGGAAGTGGATCCGAGTATCCTCGCGGCCGCGGCAATGAACGTCACACTCACAGGGGAGAAGAAATCTCAACCCAAGTACAAGAAGAAGCGAGTCTCCGATGCCGGTGGTGGCGACAAGGGAGAGGAACAAAAGCCCAAGAAGCCACGCAAGAAGAAAGAGCCGACGGCAGTGGTGGGCAAGTTCCCAGTTACGACGCTGACGACTATTGCGGCTGCGGTGACCAAGTCCCCCGTGCTCCTTCGCCAAGGATACGTGCCGTCGCTGACCGCCCCGCCGACCCCGACGCCTGCGAGGACCGCAGTCAACTTTTTCAGCCAACTCTACAAGGAGAATCCAACGATTTTGCACACGAACCGTGGCGAGGAGAAGCACGAGAGCGGTGCCACACCCGCGCCACCGTCGCCTGCCTCGGCATCTACGACGTTGGACGCGGCGCAGCTTAACACAATTTTTGCGAGTGCGCCTCCCCACGTGCGCACGGCATGCGAGCAAATGGCCAACGACGATCTGCGCCGCTTTGAGCGCGAGCACCTGCGGAGGCGGCTCTGGGAAAAGGCCCGCGGCAGTCTCCAAAGCAGCCCCGCGCCGTCGCCCGCCACAGCGGCTCCGCCGTCTCCGTTCCCCGTTGTATCAACTCCGCCGTGGAGTGTACCTGCTGCTGCCACAGCGGCTACACTGCCGACCCAAGCGAATTCAGCACCAGCGGCAGTACCGCCGACCAGTGCAACATTGACTCCTAGCAGCTCCCATGGTACCACGTCACAGATCTCCACCTCGGTACCCTCTGCGTAAATCCCATAAGGCCACTATCGCTCTCAATAGAAGCCTCTATCTGTCTTTTTGGCGGGAAGAGCTACACTGGAGAAATGACTGACGCGATCGCCGCCAGTGTGATCCGCTTTGTGCTGCAGGACGCCAAGACCCGCCGTGCACACGGTGGAGATGGACTAGATGGGGCCACGGACTTTCTCCAGTTGCACGGCCATTTGCTGGCGTCTCTCGCGCCCGAGGATCTGCAGCTAGTGCAGGCCGCGAGCGAGCTCGTGGACCGCAAGGCCGTGAAGAAAGTCACGGCGCTTCCGTCGACGCGCGTGTTCTTTCGCGTCGAGTCGCTCAATCGATACCACCACACCGCATCTCATTCGGCGACGTCACAATCGTTTGGCGCGAGCACCATGGGCGGCAGCGTGGGGCCCAACTACTACAATTGCTTTGACCACTACTGCTCATGCAACGCGTTCCATCTCACGACCGTACAGACGCCGAGCGCCATGGTACCTTGGCGTGTTGATTACGCGCATTGGAGCAGCAGACTAACCGCGTTGTTTACTCTATGGGCAGTGCAAGCACATTGTCGCCGTGCTGCTGGCGGACGCGACCGACCAGTGCGTACCCATGACGATCCAAGATCTCAACTTTGCCAAGATGCTTTGTCCAGAACTGGCCGAGTAACCCAAATCAATACCTACTTCGTTACCCAAATTAGTCACAATGTGGTCCACATGGTTATTTTGGGTCCAGCTCAGATGGGTCGTTGGCGAAGGGTAACAGCGAAAGTTGAAACAATTGAGTGGAACACACGAGGAGCTACGTAGAGAGACCAATGGACGCGCACGCAGCGTTCGCGAGCGGCGGCCACCGCGGCGGATACCGAGGCGGAGGGCGTGGAGGAGGACGCGGCGGGCGTGGCGGTGGAGGCCGCGGTTTCGGCGGACGAGGAGGGCGAGGAGGACGCGGAGGAGGGCGAGGAGGACGCGGAGGAGGACGCGGAGGAGGAGGAGGCCGTGGCTTCCACCACAATGGCGGTGGCTACAACAACAACAACAACCACGGTGCCCATGGTGGCGGAGGAGGCTACCAGCCACAGCCGTACGCAGCTGCTCCGCCTCCTCCGGCTTACGGATACGACGCACCGCCGCCAGCGCAGGCGCCGTACGGTCACGCGCCACCGCAGCAGCAAGCGTACTACCAGCAACCCCCGCCGCAGTACGCGGTCGCTCCGCCACCCAGTGGTGCGTATGGTGGAGGATACGTGAGCCAACACCAGCAGCAGTATGCGCCACCGCCGCAGCAAGCTGCAGCGTACGCTGGGTACGCGCCACCGCAGCCGTCGCCCGCCCCACCAGCGTATGGCGCGTACTACCCGCCACAGCCACAGCAGCTGCAGGCACCGCCAGCGTCAGCGCTACTGCCGACACCGGCACCAGCCCCTGTGCCAGCGTATGACCGCCAGCAGGCGTACTTACCACGATCGTCTTCGTCGTCCAACGCTGAGCCGTCGGTCTCGCCGGGCCACCCACCACTTCCCCCCGGGCCGCCGCCGTCGTCAAGCGAATTCGGACCACGCGATCCGCCCACCCACCAGGACTCAGGGTTTTCGCTGTCGTCACCAGCGCTGCAGTTGCAGTCACCGGCAGCTCCGCCTCCGTTGCCCTCGGGCCCACCACCACCGTCACCAGTCGTCTCAGCGCAGCAGCCGCCACCATATTACCAGCAGCAACCATCACAAGCACCATACCACACAGAGTACCAGCAGTCGCCGCCGTATAGCGCTGCGCCCTACGCTGCTCCCCCGGCGTATCAGCAGCAAGCGCAACCGCCAACAGAAAGTCCTCACCAGCACCAGCAACCGTACCAGAACCAGTACCCAGGTCAGCAGCCGTATCAGAGTCAACCGTATCAAGCTCCACCGCAACACCACAACCAGCGGCAGCAGCAGGCGACTACCACTCACCATCGCCCGCCGCCACCAACGTATTGCTGCCACAAGTGCCGCCAGCCGGGTCACTGGATCCAGCAGTGTCCGCTCGTGTTGGAAGAAAACCAACAAAAGCAAAAGCAGTTCCAGCACCGACCGCCGCACAACAACCAGTGGTCGCAGCAGCCGCCTCCACAGTACCAGCAGCAGCACCACCAACAGTCCAATCCGTACCAACGTCCCGAGCCACAGCAACTCGGGCGGCCGGCGTTCCAAGAGTACGAGCCTCGCACGCAGAGTTACCAACACCAGCCGCCACCAGCATACGAGGAGGACAACGACCAGAGTCGGTCTGCTGGGCCGCAACCCCCCGCGCACGATGCGATGCCGTGGCACTGTGAGCCGTGCGAAAAGGCGTTCCCCATCGAGTCGCAGCACATTGCCCACCTCAAGACCCACGTGGCGTGCCCTGCACCCGACTGCGAGTTCTCGGCGTCCAAGCGCGTGGTCGGTGCCCACTTCCAGACGACCCACGGCCAGTACGCTGGCAACGGACTCAAGGAGATCGACGTCGAAGGCCAAAAGTTCATGGTGCTCGTTGGCGACTCGCCCGAGGACATTGAAAAGTGGCGTGCCGAGCGACGCAAAAAATGGCCCTCGACTGCGACCGTGATCCGCAAGGCCAGCGCCGGCTCGGGCGCGTCGCTGCCCCGCGCAGCGGCCACCGTGGGACTCTCTGTGGCGTCGCTGAAACGGAAGCGGGAGGATGAAGACGAAGAACTGGAAGATGGAGAGATCGAAGAAGGGGAGGTGAACGAGGAGGAGCAGACGACTGCTGCGACGCCGTCCACGGAGCCTGCTACCGACGCTTTGCCCTGTTCAAACAGTGGAGTAGAGAACACACTCCAGACGAATGATGGAGAAGAGAACAGGCCTGAGACGAACGGCCCAGATGAGAATGGTGGTGATAATGACGACGACGAGGACGACGGCACGCAAGACTTTGTCGAGCCATTGGCGACGGCAGCAGTCCCCCCGAATGACGCGTCGCCGTCGACCAAGAGGCTGCGGCCGACGCTGCTGTGCCGCAAGTTTCTTCGCAACCAGTGCGCGTTTGGCGAGGCATGCAAGTTCAGCCACGACCGCAAGGCCTTTGCGTGCCGCGTGATGCAGCAAAAAGGATCGTGTCCAAAAGGCGACGCCTGTCTGTACAGCCACGACGACGCCGTCATCACGCAGCAGGCGCAGCAGCAGCAGTCGGCCAAGCAGGGCAAAGTGCTCGAAGAGAAGTGGAAGACGGAGCAAGGCTCGCTGCTGCGGAAACTGCTCAAGTCGGACGTGCTCATGGAGCAGCGCAAGATGCTGCAGATGGTGAGCTACATGGTCCAGGAGCAGTTTTTCCAGAAGGACCCATAGATCGAAAGTACGAATGCCCGCCGTGGTGAAAGATATATAGAGATTTCATGGTACCGCTCGGTCTCTCTTTGTCTCTCTGTCCTTTCTTACTCGAGCTTTTCGAGCTCGCGGATGCGCTCGAGCATTTCGCGCTTCGAGGTCTCTTGGACCTCCCCGCCGAGAATGTACTCGTCCAGCATCGAGTAGACCTTGTTAAAGTTGAAGACAATGTCGAGCTCGCAGACGTTGGAGAACTGCTGATCAAGCAGCTCGACAAAGAGGTGGATCGTTTCGAGACAGAGCAGTTCGTTGGCAGTGACGTCGACGCCGACGATAAAGAAGAGGCCCGCGTAGCGGCGGTAAATGATCTTGTACGAGCGAAATTCGATGAAGTTGGTGTGCTTGGCGTCGCGCGCGACTACGAGACGGTGGATCTCCGACTCGAGCCGCGCCTTGTCGGCGTCGTCGGGCGGCGGCACGTAGTACTTGGAGAGACGAGTCTTGCCCTGGCGGTTCTGCAGCAGAAAGAAGCGAATCTAGAAGGAACCACGCCTGTGAGAGAGGCGCGACAAGCACGGCGAGCCCCGCATAGTGAATCCACGTCTCACCATTTGTACGGCGGTGATTTGCGGCGGCGAGAAGAAGCTGTGAGGCAAGCGTGAGGCAAGCAAGACCCAGTCCAGCGTGGCGGTTGCGGTCTTCAAGAGCCACGCCGGTTCGCGGCAAAGGTCGCCGCTGCTCGATAGTGAGGCTTTGGTCGCAAAAACCAGGGAATCTCCCTCGATGAATAGTGCCATGGCATAACCAAATCTGTGAGGCCTCTTCTGTTCATGAGTCGCAAATTGTGACCAGACTGAAAAAAAAAAACACATCCGGAACCATCTGTCTTTCTAGTTGAACTGCCAGCACTGGTGCGGCACCAGTGGTGCCACAAAATGAGAGCTTCACGTGCAAGAAGCTGGTGGGACCTAGGCGCTAATAGAGTTATCGAGAAGCAAGAAGGGCAGAGGACAAGAGCGTGGGTGTAGCCGATGGCGGTAGTAGTTTACCACCGCCAGAAATGGGGCGGCTCTCTAATAAACAGCACGACTCGTGCTGTTTATTAGACCCCTCGTGCCACGAGGGGTGACTGATGGTGCCCGCGATAATTTCTCTCAGATCGCAAATTACCCATCCAGCTGTTGGCCACACGTTAAATGCCAGCTGAGTTGAAGTTGGAGATCCAGCCATCCTATATGAGTGAGCTCCGCACGAGAATACCACGCAGTCTGTTTTGAAGCACTAGAATTAGTGAGAGTGCAGACAGAAAGCCGACTGTTTTTCTCTCAAAATCAATATTACTCACGGGAATACTGACACTTTGGCCAACGCTTGCACATATACCTCTACAAACAAATGTATACACAGTACACGACATTAATCTCCTAAGAATGCGCGCCACATTAGCCTTCGATATCCTATATTCTCCAAAACCCGGGTCTCTGACGTGGCTGGCTGCTCGGCTTTCACGGGCAGCTCCGGCTTCTTCACTCCCGAACCTGCGTACTCGAGCCACTCCCCCTTTGCTCGCCAGCGCCAGGTAGTCATCACCATGCGGACCTCCATCATGCGACTCGCGACCCCACTTCTGCTGCTGCTGCCGTTCACAGCGGCGCAGTCTTCGTGTGTCAAGACCAAGGACAAGTGTGGAGACAACAGTGGCTTCTCGTGCTGCGAGAGCGGCAACTTTTGCCAGCCGTGGGAAGACGGCTACTACCAGTGCATCCCGACTCCGTCCGGATGCGGCAGCATGGAGACGGATATCGACTTTAGCGGCGACGACCTCGAGAGCTTCTTCGGTCTCAAGCTGCCGTCCGACTGCTGCGACAAGTGCAAGGCCAACCCGCAGTGCACTGCCTTCACCTTTATCAATCAGTGGGGGCCCGCGTGCTACCTTAAGAAGTCCACGGGCATGAGGCGCACGATGAAAGGAGCCGTCTCCGGTCTCAAGGTCGTCACCACACCGGCTCCGACGCCACCGCCGACGCCAGCACCGACGCCAGCGCCGTCGTCCTGTGTCAAGGCCGGCGACAAGTGCGGCGACAAGACGGGCTTCTCGTGCTGCTCGTCGGGGAACTTCTGTCAGCCGTGGGAGGATGGCTACTACCAGTGTATCTCCATTCCGTCCGGCTGCAGTGACATGGAGACGGACGTCGACTACAGTGGTGATGACCTTGAGAGCTTCATGGGGCTCAAGCTGCCGTCCGACTGCTGCGACAAGTGCAAGGCCAACCCGCAGTGCACGTCGTTCACGTTCATTAACCAGTGGGGGCCCGCGTGCTACCTCAAGAAGGGCAGCGGCACCAAGAAGCCGCTGAAAGGAGCTGTCTCGGGACGCCGCACGCCGCCGTGCCCGACCAAGCCACAGGAATCCTGTGGCACGTCGCAGGGCACGACTTGCTGCCCCGCGGGCAACTACTGCCAGCCGTGGGACGCCAACTGGTACCAGTGCATCGCGCCCGCAACAGGCTGCGGCAACATGGAGACGGATATCGACTACTTTGGCGCCGACATTGCCAGCTTCCAGGTCCAGTTCCCGTGGGACTGTTGCCAAAAGTGCCGCGCGCAAAGCGACTGCAAGTTCTTCACGTTTGTTAACAACGCCAGCGGTGGGCCCATGTGCTACCTCAAGAGCAGTGACGCCGGACGGCGCGTGTCCAAGGGCGCCGTCTCGGGCCGCAACATCGAAGAGGCCACGCCGTCCACAGCGCCGACTCCGACACCGCCACGGTCGCCAAAGCCCACGCCACCGCCGACGTGTGTCGACACGGGGCTCGCCTGTGGCGGCTCGGTCTCGTGCTGCGACACCCAGGGAGCCTACTGCCACCCGTGGTCGCCCACGGACCACCAGTGCACGGACAAGCCGGCGACCTGCGACGCCGGACTCGAGACTGACATCGACTACTTTGGCGCCGACTTGCGCGCGGTCAACAACGTCGACCTCGCCGACTGCTGTGACGCGTGTGCGCGCGACGCCGACTGCAAGGTCTTCACCTTCTCCACCACCCAGCGCGCGTGCTACCTTAAGACCAGCGACGCTGGCCGCGTGGCGTCCAACGGCTCGCTCTCGGGCAAGAAGCCGACGTCGACAACGCCGCCCACAACTGCGCCACCGGTCACGGCGCGCCCACCGTCCGCAACGCCCATGCCCACGCTCGCGCCGATCGGGAACTGGGATCCGACCCGTTGCGGCGCGCAACGGCGCAACATTTACTACCACGGCAACGACATTGCCGGCTCGGAAAAGTCCGTGGACACGGTCGAGGCGTGCTGCGATCTGTGTCGCGCCAACACCCAGTGCAAGCTCTTTACGTACTTTCGCCGGGGCGACCAGAAGCGCTGTCTGCTCAAGACGGGCGCCACGCCCGGTATGGAGAAGACCAACTACGCCGACCGCAACTACGTCGCCGTGGCCTCGGGCGTGTTTGCGTAGAGAGAGAGTTTTGTTTGCCACTCGTCAAAGAGGAACAGAGACCAAATAGAAAGCAAGTCTGGGATCACGTCTGAGTGAAGTGCGTGTATTGTATGGAGTATGTGGGGGGAGGAGGGGAGGGGAGCAGAGGAGATCGATAGGCCAGCCAACGAACCAACGGCACGATCGGCTCTCTATGCGAGATGGACCACTACAGGGGAGAGACAGAAATAACACGAGTATGAGAGGCACAGTGCGATGGGTGGGGGGGGGCCGACAGGCAGACGTACGTTGGGTCTCGCAGAACTCTTTGAGCTGCGGCGCCGCGCGCGCCGAGAGTGTCGGGTATGTGTACGTAATGAGCGCAAACACGGGCGGCCTGCCCGTGGCCTTGCGGTTCACGCGGCACACGCAAATGCCTTCGCTGTCGTCCGACGTCGGATCGCCCCGGCGCCCGTACGCGAGCGGCGGGTGGAAGCTGCACCATGGCAAACACCCCACACATGAGCAGCTATAACAAATTCTCGCCCGTGATAGCGTACACGCTATCACGTACCGGTGGACGTCGTACTGTTCGTTGAGCAGAATAATCCCCGACGCGATCGTGTCGTCGCGCTTGTCCAGCAGCCGCAGCCACGCGTCCACTTCCGAATCCACGACCTTGAACGTCGCCGCGATGACGCGGCTTTCGGAGTCGAAGACCACGGCGCGCTGCCACTCCTTAAAGCCCTTGAGGCTCTCGAGCACGGTCGCCGGCGTGACCGCGATGGAAGCGGCGGCCGCCGGCGCCGCTGGGGCGGCAGAAGAGGAAGACGAGGACGAAGCGGCAGCGGCCGACGAGGCGCCGTTGCTGCTGGGCGCACTAGTGCTGGCGGTGTCCTCTGCAGAGCTCATGGTGGAGAGGGAGGAGGGCGTAGCGGCGGTTGTCGATCTTGGGGGACGCGATGAGGAACCCTGCTTGTTGTCATGACGGGCTTGAAGCCGTGGCGTAAAATACCGGTACTACCACCGGTATTTGTATACCGGTGGGAATACCGGTTGAGATACCGGTATGATTCATTTGCACGTCGCAAGATCATGATGCCAGGAGATTGATGAGCCACCACGCCGAGCCTCTTGGTGTATGAGTAAATCCCATGCGGCCACTTTGGTGAGATCGGTGCTAGGATAGGATCAATGGGTCGAATGGAGGAGATTGTCCTTCGTGTATACTAGTATATGCATGCAAAACGGACACTTCATCATCTCGTGTCGTTCTTCTTCGACTGATGAAACGGCAATGGCCTAGACTGAAGGGACCTCTTTACATCTCGCCCCAGTCGGCTTCGTCTTCGTCTTCAAAGTTGAGGTCCTCGTTCTCAAGTTCAAAGTCGAGCAAATTGCTGGCGGTCGTGGCCGTGGTCGACGTCGTGGTGGTTGTGGTTGTCACCGTGTGGCTGATGCTGGACGACGACGACGAGGCCACGGCAGCAGTGGCCGCGACAGCCGCCAAACGGGCCTCTTCGTCGGCCTTGGCTTTCTGCTCAGCCTTGAGATGTGCTTCGTGTTCCGCTCGTTCTCTGGCTTCGTGTTCCGCACGCGCACGTGCTTCAGCGGCAGCTCGCTCGCGAGCCTCGTGTTCGGCCCGCGCACGGGCTTCAGCTTCCGCTCGCGCACGCGCTTCCTGTTCCGCACGAGCGTGGGCTTCCGCCGCGGCAGCACGCTGCCTGGCTTCCTCTTGCGCGCGCGCATGGGCTTTGGCTTCGGCCGCGGCTCTCTGCTCAGCGTGGTGTCTGGCCTCGGTCTCGGCTCTCGCCCGTGCCTCTTGTTCCGCTTGATGGGCACGAGCCGCAGCTTCAGCAGCCTCTTGTTCGGCTTGGGCCTGAGCACCACTGTCCACGTGAGCGGCCGCTGGCGGAGTGAATTGGACCGCTCCTCCTCCTCCTTGAAGAATCGAACCGAGCACATTCTCGCTGTCCAGCAACGCCTGGTGGGCGAGATACTCCACAGCGGGCGCGATCCGGCCGGCTTCTCCATACTGTGAAAGCAAGATCGCCTCGGCCTGTGCCGACAACTCCAAGTTCTCAAAAAGCTCCCTGTTCTTGGAAGGATCCGCCAAGCTCTTGGCCGCGCGCGTGCTGACTGTCGCCAAATCTTCACGCCACTTGTCCATGACGAGCTCCATCTTGGATGGACAGTAGCTGCGCGCAAAGTAGGCTGCCTCGGGGAACCGCTTGGTCTCTTTGAGCACGTCCATGCATTCCGTCGTCTTGCCCAACAGCAAAAAGCACACAAACGAGATGTTGTAGCGCCGCTTTTCGCGGGTGAGCTCAGCGAGCTGCTGCAGCCCCTGGCGGTCACCGCGGCTCGAATACAGAATCAGCAGCAAGCTGAAATCGTCGGCCCGCACGGCACACTCTTCGGCGAGCGCAAACTGGAAATCGTTAAGTGCGAGATCGCCAAGCTGCTTCCACTTGTGCTGCGTCTCCGTTGAGAGCTCTTGACCCGATGCAGTCTTTTGGTCAATCTCCGTGAGCATGATCTCACGGGCGACATCGAGCTTAGCGAGCTGTACAGCCAGGTCGAACTTCTGGTCTGGGTCCGTGCTGAGCGCGAGCGCTTCTTCCTTGAATCCCTGCGACTCGAGGAACCGCGCAACGTAATCCATTTGGTCTTGTGGGATATTCGGCAGGATCGCATTGGCCGAGTCAAAGTCTCGGCGCACGACGGCGGTCTGGTACTCGAGCATAACCAACGACACCGTGTAGCTGTACACGTTCTTCATCTTGTCCATGAGAAACACGAGGTTTTCACGCGGTAGGTACCCCAGCATGTACATCTTCTGGTCAAGGTGACTGAGCGTCATGACCTCGCCGCCGACGTAATAGTTGAGCCGACCACCGGCATTCGTGTACAAAAAGCAGTCACCGACCCACGTGCCCGTGCCCACTTTTTCCGAGATCTCGTGAAGCAAATCAAACGCGCCGTCGACGCCTTCGTCGGGGTTGAATTTCCCCGTCGCAAACGCCTGGGCCACAAGGTCCTTGTTGTACTGGAGCACAAAGAAACTCGAGTCGCACGAGAGCACGACGAGGTTACCGGCCTCGGACCAAAAGACGTTCTTGACCGCCACGTCAATCTTGCGGATCAGTCGCATCTCGTCCCAGTCGTACATTGCGATGCTGTCGTTGCCCTTGATGCCGATAGCGCCGGCGCCGCCAAAGAGCCCTTCAGCCGACACCACGCGGGGCTTCTCCGACTTGTACTCTTTGAAATTCTTAAAGAGCGTGACCTTGGAGATACTCTCGCGCACGACATAGTCGCCCGTGCCCGTGGGCGACCACGCGAAGTCCAATGCCGAGCCAAACGCCTTGTTACGGAGCTGCTGCGACGTGTAGATGATATACTCACCGTCGCCACAGACCACAACGAAGCGTCCATTGTTGTTGTGCTTGACTTTTTGCGGGTACACATCGCAGTTGCCCAGCTCGCGCGCAGCGAGCGGAATTTTCTCGCCGTCCTGGAGTGCCATCTCGGCGACCACGCCCTTGACGCTGGCCGTGTGGACGTCATTGTTGTTGGTCCAGATGAGCTTACCGCTGGGGTCCATGCTCACGACGGGCGTGTCGTGACCCAGACGTAAGACGACAGTGCCTTCGTCAAAGCCGATCGCGAGCTTGTTGGCTGACTTGTGGGCTGCGAGCGACCATGAGCGTTCCATGCCATAGTTGAGCGTGGTCTCTGGGCGGTAGGTCGTAGCGTGCCACATTCGCACGGCGCCGTCTTCACAGGCCGAGATAATGATAGGCAGCCGCGGGTGGTACAACACTGACGTGAGGTTATTGCCATGGCCATCCAGCGTGTGGACCACGGCCTTGGTCTGGTAGTCCCAGATCTTGACCGTCTTGTCGTCTGCCCCCGAGATCAAGTACGGCTTGTCGCCACCCGGGTAATAGTCGATACAGTTCACACCGCGCTCGTGGCCGTCCAGGGAGAAGTGCGGGTGCGCCGAGCCAATGCCCCACACTTTGATCGTGCGGTCGAGCGACGCACTCGCAAACGTGTTGGCGTCCTTCGGGTTGAACTTGACCATCATGACGTAGTACGAGTGGCCTTCAAACACTTGCGTGCAGATGAAGTTCTTGTCCCAGTCCCACATCTTGATAGTCATGTCGTCGGCACACGTGAGAAAGCACGGCAGCGAGTGGTGGATCTCAATGTGGCGGATGTAGTCCGTGTGGGCCTCAAAGGCCGCGACCTTCTCCATCGTGTTGTAGTTGAACACGCGCACTTGCATGTCGTCCGACGACGTGATGATCCACTGCTTGCGCGCGACGAACTTGGCATTGCGCACCGGAAGCGGACTCACTTCAATGGTCTTGACCAGCGACTGCGTGTCGTAGTTCCAGATCATGATGCTGCCCGAGTAGAGCGCCGACAAGACCCACGGCTCGGTCGGGTGCAAGTCCACCGACTTGACGCGCTCCGAGCGCGACGAGAGCTTGCGCTTGATGTCCAGGCGAAGCGGCTACATGAGAGGGGGGAAGAAGGGAAACGGGATCAGTACAATGAACGTTTTGGTAGACTTGTAGGCGGCGGGCGGAGGCAAGCGAGGCAGCATTCGAACAAGCGCGTCACGCGCTATCGAATAGATGTGCGTATAGCATGAGTAGATCGCGGGTGCCGTCGCTGTGGTCCCGCGCTCGCCGCCGTGTCATCCCATACTTAAACGCACCATTTTCAACTACGTGGCGTCACGATGGAAGTGAACCGCAAAGGATATCCCCCTCAAGCTCACGGGTTGCCAGAACAAAAACAGGTACAGACCCAACCGAAACCCGTCTTACCTCTTGACCCGTTTTGGAGATTGAACCCATTTTGCGAGTGTTGACAGTGTGAGACAAAACAATATTGAGTCACGAACGTCAGATCCTTGGTCCTTGAAGAACGTGCGGGGGGCGGGGAAATGGAGAAGCATGGTGCCATTCTCATGGGCTTCATTAGGTCAAGAGTGGGAGGTGAAGAGGTGGGAGTAGTCCAGTAGCATTATTAGTACTACGTAGTAGAACGATATATAGATAGATACACGAAAAGGCCTTGAGCGAGGGTGGAGTATAAGATTCTTCACCACAGACTTGCGTCCTGCTGGAACGGCTGGAAAATGATCATCACGATTAGCACGGCGGCAACGACGACAATGAGCCCGACGAGAAACTGCACGCAGTGCTTGAAGCCTTCGTTCTCGACCTCGTCGCGATCCGAGCGACGCACCACCGTGCCGATCTCCAGGTCCACGTCGCTTTCGGCCGTCACGAGCCCGCAGCACACCTTGCTCATAATTGCATTACAGAGCGACGTCTGTTCACGGCTCGAGCGACCGCGACGAAAGCGGTTGCCGATCTTTCGCTTGTCATTGGTCGCCAGCGGCGACGACCGGCGCGGCCACTCGGGACTGCGGAACCACGGCAGTGGGTATATTTCTTCTTCCGCCGGCTTGCCAGTGGTTACGCCACCCTTGACGATTAATGGCGTGAGCTCGCTCAACGAGTTGCGCTTCTTTTTCTTCTTGCTGTGGTGCTTCTTGAGCGGCTTGATAACTGCATTCATGGGGGCGGCGTCACCAACCGCATCGGCAGTGGTACAGATGGTGAGCGGGCCGAGCGTGCGCGCTGCCTGCTCGTGCGTCGGCTTGGTCGAGGCCGTCATCGTGGGCGTGAGTACCGCCGCGTCAACGCTGGAATAAGAGGAAACTGCAGGCGTCTCCGTGAGCCCGCTCTGGCTGTGGGATAGCGGCAATGGGGGCATTGCGGAAGGCTGCGGACTGGAGCCGAGCATGAAGGAAGACGGCGCGGCGGAGGCGGAGTCGCTTCCCCCCTCGCGCTGAGTGTACTGACTGCTGTCCCGTCAGAAAGCCAAGCGATTTTCTAAGGAACCGAGAGGTGCGCAAGCGTGACAAAACACAAAACAGGGTACATTTTCAGACGTTCTGATTGGCTAATAAGTCGCGCTGTCTTATCCACGCGTTTTGATTGGTCCAGCAATGTCACTGCTTCTCCTTCGGGTGCTGGGTTATTCGTGAAGGCCGTGATGATGAGATGCTCGTGCAAAGAAAAGAAACGGAACGGCACAGCAAGAGTGGGGGAAAGCTTCCAAAACGGTTCAACAATCATAAACAGGAAAAAGATCACCAGCGTCAGCCAACCAGAAATGCAAAAAAAAAGAATGTTCAAACGCCGGTTATAGAACCCCACCACCCTGCCTCCCTTACCGTGGATCTTTGTGAACCATGTCCCCACGGCGTTGGGAACAAAAATCCAGTGAGAATATTTTGACTCAGACCAACAGCATGATGCGCACACCACCACCACATCTTCCCAGCGCGAGAAATTAAAATCATCTCAGTTCGTTTTCCCAGCGTTGGGCAACCAAACCTCTTGGTGGTCCAAAAGAGCCAAAAGAGTGCAGTCTCCACCTTCTTTTGCAAATTCTGATTGCGACGTTAGGGATAGGGTAACGTTTCCTTTGTTCCCGCCCAGAAATCTGTAAATTACTGAACATTCATCTACAGATCTGCGCAAGATCTTTCAATAAATTACCATATACAATGGAAATGAAGCCATTTTACGAGTTGAAGAGCCATCTTTCGATCGAAACTGCGTGGTGGGTCTTGATCGTCTCTTCGACCGTTCTACACTCCTTCTAACGCTACTAGAAGTACTCCTTACGCCTGCTCTTTTAGGTACGTCTCGTACAGCTTCTTCTGTTTGTCCTGTTCCTTCTTGAGCTTCTTGATAGTCGACTTCGTGAGTGCCTCACCGGCCGCGCCGTGGGTCGGAAGCCCCTCGGCATCAAACTTGGAGTAGAGCTCGGGCTGCGCCTTGAACATGTCGAGCGGCGAGATCTTCATTTTCTCTTTTTTGGCCGCGAGCTGCGCCAGCTGCGCGTCCTTGCGGCTCGCGTTTGCGTCACTCTTGGGTTTGTCCTCAGTCTGCGCGAGCACCGACGATTCGCGGAGCGGCACAATCTGGTTGAGTACCTTCTTCTTGGGCGTCGAATCCTTGTCGGCGACAAAGTACCCCACGCGTTCAATCTGCACGGCCTCGTCCTTGAGGTTGAGCGAGAACGACTCCGGGTCCACGCGCGCCTGCGGGTACACAATCTCCGATTTCTCCAAATCAAGGAGGCTCTCCCAGTCGGTCACCGTGCCGCCAATCTCGGGCACTTTGAACAAGTGCGAGTACAAGCGAACTTCAACCACGGGACTCTTGGCCGGCACCCACGACAAAATGCCCTTGGGTTTCACCTCGTTGCTCCAGTCCACAACACCAAAGACCTTGGTGATCTTGCCCGTCGCCGCGTCCGTGTCGATCTTCGTGGCCGTGAAGTTGAACGCGTACTTGAGACGCACCTGCTTGTTGAGCGCGAGCCCGTAAAAGTCCTTGACGTCCTCAACGCGCACGTCACTGCGGTCCAGGAACAGACTCTTCGTGAGCGTCACAAAGTGGTGTGCACCACCGTCGCGGTCCGCGTCCTGTGGGTAGTCGGCGACCTTGATCTTGAGCGCGGCCTTGTCGGGCACACTGTCGTAGTTCTCGAGCACGACCTCGACCGGATCCAGCACGGCCATGACGCGCTTCGACTTTTCGCCGAGCACGTCGCGTGCGACCGAGTAGAGCCGCTCGATCTGGATCGTCGACTGCACGCGCGTGACACCAATCTCACGGCAGAATCGATTGATGATCTCGGGCGTGAGCCCACGACGCTTGAGGCCGTTGAGCGTCCCGAGACGCGGGTCGTCCCAGCCGCGGACCATGCCCGAGGTCACGAGCTTGAGCAGCTTGCGCTTGGAGAGCTGCGTGTAGGTCATCGAGAGGCGCGCAAACTCGTACACTTTGGGTTTGTATAGGTCGAGCACGTCCAAGAGCCAATAGTACGACTCGCGACGCGTCTCAAACTCGAGCGTACAGATGGAGTAGTCAATGTGCTCAAGTGCGTCGACAATGCAGTGCGTGTAGTCGTAGGTCGGGTAGATGCACCACTTGTCGCCAATATGGGGATGCGGCACATACTTGATGCGGTACGCGACGTGGTCCCACATGTTCGGGTTCGGACTCGCGAGGTCCATCTTCATGCGCAGGCAGGCCTCGCCTTCACTGTACAAGCCCACACGCATCTTCTCAAACTCGGCGAGGTTTTCCTCGACCGAGCGCGACCGGAACGGCGACATTGCCGCTGCTGGCACGTCGGCTTCGCTCTTCTCGCCGGGCGTCCCGTGGAACTCGCGCAGCACGACGCGCGAGGCCTCGATCTCAGCCTTGGTCTGGTGGCACACGTAGCCGCGGCCCTTGCGAATGAGCTTGAGTGCGAGCTCGTAGAGCTCCGTAAAGTACTCGCTCGAGTACGTGATCTTGGTAGGCGTGTAGCCGAGCCACTTGACATTGTCGTGGATCGCCTGGATGTACTCCTGGCTCTCAGCCTCCGGGTTTGTATCGTCGTAGCGGAAGTATGTCTCGCGCTTGTCGGCCGGAACGCCGAGCTTCTCAAACGCCTCGAAAAAGTTCATGTTCATGGACTTGGCGTGGCCAATGTGGAGGTATCCATTCGGCTCGGGCGGGAACCGCGTGCGCACGTGGCCGCCGGTCACGCGCAAGTGCTCCGCCGCCATCTCGGGCGTGTTCTCGGCCACCTTGAGCGCACGCGCCTCCAGCGGGTCGGTCGTCGTCGCCATGGGTCTCGTCTTGTGCTTGATCTCGCGCCACTCGTCTTGCGGGGAAAGAGAGATTGGGAGAATGACGGCACCAGTCGGATGGGTGCGTGGGGTGTACGGCGATCATGTGTTTTAAACAGGTTCATGAGCCAAATATCGAGCCATTTGCGGTTGTCGGAATGATTGTTTTAAACCGTTAGCGAAGGTCGAGTCCACCACAAGAACCCGCGTGGTCGACTAAGTACGATTCGGAACGGCCGAAGGGGCTGGGAAGATGGATGATGCGGCGCGCGTCGCTGCCTGCCTCCTCCTCGGATGGACTCCCTTTTCCTCTTGATCTGCTGCTATTATAGTTTATGGGTCCAGTGGGAAGACGCGCGAGTTCTTGTGGTTCATTGCGGCGTCCAGATCCCAGTGGTGTTCAGTTTTCTGTTCTCGGGATATCTCACGGGAGGTGATCCCTACGTACGTACACGACCAGCTACACGTACTACTTCTTCGCGAACGAGATCTTGAGTGTGTCAGTGGGCGTGAGCTTGAAGCCCAGCAGACCCTGTAGAGCGATCGCGGCCTGCGCATCGTCGCCAAATTCCACGAACGCCAGACTCTTCTTGCCCGGCACCATTCGCACTTCCTGCAATAGCAATAACCACACAACTCTCCTGTCAGCACCCGCCGTATTATCGCTCGCCCATTATGAATGGACATATATGGTCAACGCACCTTGAAGCCGTGGTACTGCTTGAAGAGCACGCTGAGCATCTGATCATTGCACGACTCGGGTAGCTCCTGCAAAAACAGAATCTTGTTGGGCAGGTTCTGCGCCGGTGGTGGCGGCGGCGGCGGCGCGTGGTGCTTGTGGCCGTTCGACCCATTCGCTGTCGACGTGCTTGGCGCGCTCTTTTCCTTTTTGACGCTGGTCTCTTCCTTGACCTCGAGCTTGCGCTTCTCGCGGGGCTTGTACGTCCCCTCGCGGCGTGCAATGACGTCGGCCTTTTCCTTCGCAAAGTGGATCACGAGCGGTTTCTCAAATAGCACAAAGCCGTTCATGGCGCGCAGCGCATTCGACGCGCTGGCAATATCGTCGAACGTGATCCACGCCTGACCGCGCATCTTGTACGTGCTCGTGGCCTGGATCTCGAGCACCTTGCCGTGGGCCGAGAAGCTCGCGTAGAGGGTCTCCTTGAGACGGTCCAGCTTGATCTTCTCATTGAGGTTCTTGACGTAGATCGTGTGGTTGGGCGGCACGTCCTCTGTCTTGAGCTGCTCGTCCATCGCGGTCGTCGCCATGAGGCTGCTGTGCGGGTGTCCTGTGGTTTATCCGTGGAAACGAGTCAAATCCGCGAAGGGATGTATTCGAACCGTATCGGTTATAAACCACCTGTTAGGAACCACAACCTCTCAAATATGATATCGTATTTGACAGGCTGTGGGTTCTGCTGGCGGGGCTTCATGCCAAAACGGGGGGAAACACCATTGCCGTGGAAGCCTCTTGCCGCCGTCGATAAGACGCCGCTCTTCTCGCGTCCGTAGCTCGACGCCCACGTATCCACGGCGCGTGCGAATCGGCTCCTCGCGTAGCCATGTCCTTTAACTTTGGCACCACGGCGATTACAGCGCCGGCGGCGCCCTCCCGTACGCGTTCTTCTCTGGTCTCTATCCCTGTCTTTCTCTTTGGTGCTAACCGAGTGTTTTCCCATGCTTCTCAGGCTTTAGCTTTGGTGCATCCACGCCCACGCCAGCGAATGGCGCGGGTGGAAGCAGTAGCTTCAGTAGCTTTGGTGGTGGCACGCCGACACCGACACCCGCATCCAGCGGCTTTAGTTTTGGCGGCACCACGGCAGCAACACCCGCGCCGGCGGCCGGGGGCGGCGGCTTTAGCTTCGGCGGGGCACCCACTGCGGCTGCACCGGCGGCCGGTGGTGGCGGCTTTAGCTTTGGTGGTGCTGCGGCGGCAACCCCCGCGCCGGCGGCAGGTGGTGGCGGCTTCAGCTTTGGCGGGGCAACCACTGCGGCTGCACCAGCATCAAGCGGCGGCTTCTCTTTCGGCGGAGTGACCACTGCTCCAGCCACCGCTCCCGCGAGTTCCAGCGGGTTCAGCTTTGGCGCGGCGGCGGCGGCGCCGACGACGACGCCCAGTCTCTTTGGCGGTGCTACCGGTGGTGGTGGTACCACCAGTCTGTTTGGTGGCAGTGCCTTTGGCACACCGGCCGCGACGACGACACCGGCGTTTGGAGGATTCAATACGGGCTTTGGTACACAGCCGCAGCAACAGGCGCAACAGCAACAACAGGCGATGCCCGCGCAGCCAGCGATCAAGCTCGAGACTCTCTTTGACGCGCTGCCGGCCGACGTGAAGAAGAACATTACCGACTTTCACAAGGTGCTGAAAGACGAAGACCAGTCGGACGCGTTTCTGCGGTCCGTGTCGGCGCGGAAACTCGATGCGCTGAATGGCAACCTCGACCAGCTCGAGCAGGACGTGCTCTTGCGCCGCAACCTCCAGGACCGCCAGGCCACGGCCGTCCACCACGTGCGTAAGGACGTCAAGCACTTGATCCACCAGGTCGACACAGCGACGTTGAACCTGCGCAGCATGAGCGGCGAGAGCACGTCGCAGAGGTTTTACGGCATCATGCGCCGCGTCGAGATGCCGTCGCCGTACTACTGGGAACTGCTCGACAATTTCGAGGCCCGTATGGAACAGCTCAAGTCCCAAATTGAAAGTGTCGAGTCGGAATTCAAACCACTCTACGACAAGCAACGTCGTGGTAGCACCCACGCGAGCGATGCGGCAGCCAATCTCGGCAATGTTGATCCGGCTTTGCTGCAGCAAATTCTCGTGTCTCAAAATGCCGCGCTGATCCAGGTCGCAGCCCATGTCGCCGAAGTGCACGAGAAAACGGACGAGATGCGGCAGGCCTTTATCCGTAAAATGAAGGACGACCTGCGCAAGCACGGCGACACGAACCTGGCAGCGTTCAAGAACCCGTTCGACAAGAAGAAGAAGAACAGCGCGGCCCGCGAGAGTGACATTGACAATATCCGCTTCAAAACGAGCGTCGTCCCCACGATCGTCGCGACGCAGCAGCAGCAACAGCAGCCAGCAGTGGCGGCCCCAGCCACGGGCGGATTTAGTGGCTTTGGCACAACGGCGACAACTACAGGAACAACTGGATTCGGCGGATTCAGTCAGACGCCCGCGACGTCCGGTAGTCTGTTTGGTGGCGGTCTCACGGCAACCACCACAGCTCCGGCTCCGGCCGCCAGCACGGGGAGCGGTGGATTCAACTTTGGCGGTGGCACGCCGACCGCGAATAACGCCGCGGCACCCAAGCAGGTCTCGTTCAGTCTGGGCGGCACGACCACGCCAGCGCCGACCGTGTCGACTGGCGCGGCGTCAGGCGGGTTCAGCTTTGGCGCTCCAGCGACGCCTGCACCAGGTGCTGTTGGTACTCCAACCACGGCGGCCGTGGCGGCTCCTGGGGGCTTTGGTGCCGTCGGCTCGTCGTTCATGCCCGTGTCGACACCGGCGTTTGGCGCTGGCGACAAACGTAGTGCCTCTGGCGCCGGCAGCAAGTCGGGCGGTTTGCGATCACGGCAGAAGAAGCGTTAGATGAAGAGGGAGAGAGAGACTGCAGTACTGTGGCTGGAGCATCAAATGGATACAACTGAGGCCCGCTTATTGGCGAGTGAAGGTGTTTGGCTGGGAAACAAAAGAAAATGGAAGGAGCTCGACATGGTGGAACAAAATACAGATTGAGAAATGGAAGCAGGTGTAAAGGGAAGACAAGGCCACGAGGCGAGGCCCATGTCTTTTGAGGTATCCGCGTATGTGGAGGTGACTTTGTCTTACGCAGTCACGCACGGGATTGTCTGGATGCTGGCCATGGTGTCCATCGACTTAAGGTTCTTCAGCACATTCTGGTTGGCAGCACGCCACGTCGTGTCGACGAGACCCGAGTTTACCGGGTCACTGATATTTGGTGCAGGGTACGGCCAGCTCGTTTCCGGGTTGAGAGTGTACCAGAACCCACCAGCGAGACCGTTCTGGGTCTGAAGCATCTGCTCAATGACCGCCTGGAGAATACGCGTGCTCGTCTTCATCTTGGTCTTGTCTTCCGTGCCCATGAGCCCGCCAAACGACGACAGGATGACGGCCGCACCGGACTCCATTGCAGGGCCAAACATGTTCTTCATGCTGGTCTGGACATTCTTTCGCAACGTCGCGTCCGAGCTTTCCTTGTAGTCGGCCAACATTTCACCCTGCGGGGTACCACCGTCAAAGAAATAGGGCTGCGGCAAAAACGCGCTCGACCAGTACTTGGGGGAGTACACGAGCTTGTTCGCAGCCGAGATCTTGATGGGCGTCTTGGCCACACCGCTCAGATCGGAGCCGGCCCAAAATTTGTTCTTGATCTTGGCACCGCCTTCAAACGTATCAAAATGCGAGTCGCCCTGGACTCCCTGCACGAACGCGACCCACTTGGGACACGACTTGACCAAGTGTTCAGCGAGCGTGGTCGCAGCGGCGGCCCAGTCGGTGTCCGTGCCGTCGCCCCACGATGCCGTCTTGCCAATACCGTCCTTGAGGTCAACGCCGATGATGTTGAAGTGCTTGCTGTTGCAGAGCTCGGCCGTCATGTTCGTGATCGTGGTCTTGATGTCGTCAATCTGGATCGACTCGCCGTACCACAGTCCACTGTCGTCCGGCTTGATGGCCGACAGCACATGAAAGTCGAGCACGACGCCGAGGCCAAACTGGCCTAGACCCTGCACGATCTGGCCCAAAAGCTTGACGTACCGCGTGGCCGTGAGCGCACGCTGCGAGTTGGTGTTGATCAGCGTCGTAACAATATCAACGTTTCGGAACGCCGAGTCGATCGAGAGCGGCAGGCGGACAGCGTTAAAACCATTGCCCGAGAGGAACTGGCCGACGCGGTAGATCGTTGAGCCTTCGCGCGAGTTGTCCCAGAGACCCTTGGGCACCCCCATCTTGTCCTGCATACCCATCCAGTTGACGCCCTTGATGTCGAGCTGGATTTCCTTGCCACTCTTGAACACGGCAAAGAGACGGCCGTTCTTGCTCTGGTAGTTGGGCTGCTCGCACTCTATAACATCAACCCCGTGAGTCCTTGTGCTCGCCGATTCCCATGGCGTGAAGTAGATAAAAAGATAACTCACTCTTGTCGACGTAGCTCTCCGGGTTCACGACGTCCACGTCTTCCGCCGTCGTGTTGATGTCGCGGCCGTCCGTGATGACTGTGCCTGTGCCAAAGCGTTCGCGGATCGCCGAGTCCGACGCCGCGGCCGACCGCACATTCTTATGCACCTGGAGACCGTAGTATACCAGCCCGAAGACGGACCCGGCAAAAATGAGAAACAGCGCCAACGCGCCCGGCCACGTCTACACCAACACACACACCGTCAGCCTGATACTTCTCGCTCTCAGAAAAGCACCATCGAAAACGCACCGAGCGGCGGCCGCGGTAGCGGATATTCTTCTTGCCAGCGAACGTCGTGTCGACCTCGGCGGCGGCGATGATGCGCTCGACCTCGGAGCTGCGGCCGGCCGAGAAGGACCCGCGCGGCTGGCTCATGGTGCTCGCTCCAATATACTCTCTCTCTCGCTCGCTCGCTTGTCGTCACGTGACTCGGAGGAGGCGGGTTTCTCTATGCGTTTGTTATGCTTCTTCGTTGGGGCTTTTTCCCCGTGGTCGCCCAGTCGCTCGCCCGTTGTCTTGTGTGTGCGAAAAAGAGAGGAAGGAAACAGCTGAGCGCCACTGACTAAAATCAGTGGGTTGCTACTGCTGGACGTAAAACCTTGGATAGAGTGGGTAAAAACCTTGCTGACTGAAACCCTGAAACCACCGCAGAACTTAATTTTTGGGGCAGGTGGGTGCAGAGGTATACGCGCGTATCGGTGGATCCCACCAACAGTAGAGAGTGTCTATGTATACTAGTCGTGACTCAGGGTGGATAGTTTGGCTCACACCCGTTGCGGCATGCGGGATAGGGGATGTGTATACTGAACTAGGTGTAGGGATTATAGTGATTCAGGTTGTTTTTTGCATGTTTGTGGCGAGATCCAAGGGCAGAGGGAGTTGAGAGTTTTGAGTTGAGACGAGTGGCGGAGGTTATTTTTCAGTGTACCCACCGATAAACAGCGTGAACCCAAAATCAAGGAAAATTTCTGAACTCAAGATCCCAAATACTCAAAAACAGTAGCCAATGGTAAAAAGCTCGAAGGCAGTTGGAATCTACAAAACGGTTCGTAACCGCAACAGTTCCTACCGATCGATCGTACAGGATACCGCCCAATTAGTGAATCTCTAGCGTACCGAATGCCCTCCAATTAGAAGGTCGCTGACGGCATTGCCTTCGTCTGCATTCGATCCAAATCACCACTCGATCCGGTTCGAAAAAAAGCGCCAATGACGGTCGCCGAGGCGGACGACAGCGCCCGCGTTGACGTGCAGCCAGCGCCGCCCGCCAAGCATGCGCTAGAGCAAACGCCCGTCTCTACGCACGCTCTGGCTTGCCTGAGTGCCGTGGAAGCTGCGGAGATCCCGCCGCTGGCGTGGCATCGGCTCGAGGTCTCCTTCATTGCTTCAGGGACCGACTCGATGCTGGTATGTCTTTTGTTTCCTACTGCATCTCATGAGAGCCATCTAATTGCCCTGTCTGCGACTACCACAGCTCGGTCGGCCCGACATGTCGGCAGCCTGGAGGCTGTTCCTCTTTGGCAACGGCTCGCCGACGCACCATCTCGGGCTGCTCTCTGGGTCGCCTACAGAAGTGGACGTGATTGGCCATGAAGCCATCGGTGCGGCCCACGACGGCGCGCAGAAGGACCACATTGCGGCGATCCCTGCGCCGCGCGTGCGTCGCCAAGTGTGGCTCCGCAACACGCGCGGTGAGCGGCTCGGGTACGCAGCGTCCTGGCTCAACGAAGACGACGTCGGCAAGGTCTTCAAGAACCAGCGGATCCCGATCGGCAAAAACATTCTCCAGAACCGCACGGAGCTCTTCCGCGATATGAAAAGCGTCTTCTGCGGTACGTCGCGGGAGCTGGAAGAGGCGTTTGGCTTTGCCGGACCGTTCTGGGGAAGATCGTATCTCTTCTGGAAGGGCGGACGCCCCGTGACGTTCATCTACGAGGTCTTTTCGCCGGCGCTGGAAAAGTACATGGGCCCCGTGCTGGTCACCGAGAAATAGAGAGAGAGAACGAAGAGGTCCATGACGCCGTTTGCCTTGTTGCTGCCCCTGTGTATTTCTTTCCTTCTCTCTGTCCTCTTGTGTCTCCTGCGTAGAGCTACACGATCCGAGTGTGTGGCTCTACAGCGACATGCGCCATCGGCCCTTGAGGAAGCGGCGCTTGAGCAGCTTGCGACCGCTGACCGACACAACACGCGTGCGGAAGCCGTGCTTGCGCTTACGGCGCAGCACGCTTGGCTGGTACGTGCGCTTGACGGCCTGGAGCGGCTCAACGGCATTGTCCGTAGTCGGGCACTCGATCATCGAAGGCGCAATCGCCGGGGTCTGGGTGATGTGGAGATTGCTCGGCGTGATCTCAAACACAATCGCGTTGCGCACAAAGGGGTCTGCAACACAAGACTGCCAGTGAGTGCCTGATCATTCCCTCAATGGCACATCTTCACGTACCAACGATGGGCGTCGGCACGGTCGCTGGGTTGAGCGTCATGAGCAGCGCCGGACTCACGGCACCTGCGTGGATCGACGTCTGCATTGTGCAAATCGCACGCGTCGCAAGAGCCGCACGGGACCGCGCAAGCGCGAGCGCATTCCTCGCCAGCATACTCGCCATGGTGTCCGTCCGCTCGAATATGGGCGAGCAGCTCCCACCACGGAATGACTTGGGTGCAATTCATTTTTGAATTGATGGATGGCACTAATGAAAGGAAAGTCATTCTACTGAGGTAATCATAGCGAAAGAAGGTAGGTTGAATCTGTGACGTGTGGCAGATCCACACACGTCACAGATAAAGTGTCGACGCCAAACGCTCTACAGTAGCTGCGCCATGAGCGCAGCGATGGTCGTGACCACGACGACCGCCAGCGCCGAGTCGTGGTGCTGGCGCATGGTCATGGCACTTGAGCTATTCCCCGTCGACGAGTTCGCGGCCCCCACCGTGGGGCTAGGCATCGCGACAGCGGCCGACGGCTGCGGCTCAGTGCCAGGCGTTGGCGACGTCCCCGTCCCTGTCCCTGCCCCCGTCGAAGGACCTGAGGACGTGGACCCTGGTGTCGATGGGTTTGTCGGCGGAGTTGTGGGTGGAGCGTCAGATGGAGCAGTGGGCGGCGGTGGAGCCGTGCCTGCCGGGCCGTCATCAAGCGACAGTGTCCCAAACTGAGGGTACGGCACGCTCAACAAATCGCCAGGGAAGCTGCACTGCACGCCGTTGGGGATGTGGAAGCAGAGCTGGTCAGCGACCAGGTTGAGCTCCCAGAGCTTGGTGCGGACGATCTCGGTCCAGTTGGCATTGGCCAGTTCGTCGACCGTCGGACCGCCACTCAGGTTCTCCGGACTGTCAAACAGGTCCGGCTCGTCGTCTGTCGCATCCTCTTCCTCATTGCTGCCACTGCTGTCGTCACTCTTGTCGAACGACGCTGGCGCTGGTGTAGGCGTCGCTGTCGGCGCCATCGTTGGAGAGGTCGCGTTCGTGTTGGTCTTGCTCGTGAGCGAGCCAAGCGTACCAAACAGATCGTCCGCCAGGCGTACGCCTTTCATGAACCAGCCGTCGTCAGCCGACGCCCATGTGAGGAAATCTCTTCCAACCAAGCAACTGTCGGTGGCGTACATGCTCTCGACCGCTCGCGCTGTCTCGTCGCCGCCAACAAGTCTCCACAGCGGCAGCGCTCGCACGTACTGCTGGAGTGCGTCCATCGGCGTGAAGCAGAGTCCATAGGGCGTGACCCCGGGGGCTCCATACTGCTGAGTCTTGTTCATGGTCGTCTGGAACGGCTCGCTGCGTGCGGCCTTGCAGGCCTGGTCATTAGGAATCTGGAACGTGTTGAGTAGGTTCCAGTACTCTTTCTCATCGTTCTCGTCGACGAGAGGCAGCCAGTTCTTCACGAGCGAGTCACCACAGTTCTCCGATGTGGTCGGCTCGCTCAGCGATGATCGCTGGCTGCAGAACGCATTGCCCAGTATCTGCACGAACGAATTGATGGCCGGCGTGAGCGGCGCACCAAAGCCGGCATTGATTTCCGCAAGCAGCGGCGCACAGCATCCGCCTGTGTTGGCCATGGCCTTTTCCAGCTCGGGCAGCAGCACGTCCGTGAGACACGGCGCGAGTTTCGTGAACGCCGGACACACAGCGTCGCCAAAGAGGACTTTGCCGTCGCCAGTAATGAGCTGCGCCGACGTGGACGTCTTGACGTCGCTCCAGCACTGCGACGTCTGTGGTGACGCCGCCGCAAGCGACGAGACCGACGAGAGCAGCGAGAACGGATTGATCCCGGCGACGCATTGCGAGAGCGCCGGTAGTGCCTCATCGATCTTTGCGAAGATGCCCGATGCGGAGACGGCCGCGAGTCCCGACGAGCCGCCACCGACGCTTGCGAGCAGCGACAGTGTGGAGACAAACGGACTGGTAGCGTCGCTGAGACGCTTGCAGGTCGTCGGAGCCAACGGGGCCGTCGTCGAGAGTGACGTGACTTCTTCCGCCGTGACGGTGCTGACAAGTGTAAGCAGCAGAAGAGACGTGGCCACCGCGCGGCAGAGAAGTAGACGGAGCGGACCGAGCATGGCTTTGCCGATCACGTCAGTCAGCTATAGCGTACGTAGATGAAGTGAGGTGCGTTGGAAAGTGAGAAGCCAGCGAAGCGGCGCCAACCAAGCGTCGGCAGATGCGCCCCGAGTGAGAGGCGAGAGGAGGTAGGCGGAGAATGGGATTGAGAGTGAGAACGAGAGAGCAGCGATCGAGACAGTGACCCATACCATTGGGTGAGCATTAGTAGATCCTCGTTTTGGCGCCGTCGTTGGTTTCGCGTGGGGCTTGGTGAGACAAGCGACTAAGAGAGATCCGTAGATAGACGTGTGACTCGCAAGGCACCGCTGGAAGGGAGACCATGAGCTCGTGAGAGGGGTTTGAGACGTTGCGAAGTGTACCCATCTGACGCTCCCACTGTCCCAAGCGCTTTAATGGCGTCCGGCCTGCAGTGACGGTGAGAACGATGCATCTCACTGGGTTGGGAAGGTGTGGGCTTCGTTTGTGTGCTCATGGAAACGAGGCGACAGCATCGCATGCTGCGCTGTTGCTATTTTAGTCGAGCAGAAGCAGCGTCCAGTATCAGGAAGGGAAAGGGATGCCTGGTTATTTCCTGTAGCTCTGCCTTACACCACACAGCGCTCATTTTCGAGTTGTACCGTGTGGGATTCGCAAGCAGAATCCGACAGCAGACTTACCGGCGACTGTGCCTCGGTGTCGATGTGCTAGATAGCAGTGTTCGAAGTACTAGTCTTTGGCTCCCAGGGAACTCTCTTTGTTGAAGTTGTTACCAGATGAGATATGAGATATATTTGGATTAAGATTACGTGCTCTATCGAAGCGTTCAATACCTTCTCCGGTCTCTACTGGCTGCTCGAGCTGTTCGTCGCGTTCAACGCAAATGGCTCGTCGAGCGTCTCGCCCGGGAAGTCGCACGTGACGCCGTTCGGTAGGTGGAGGCACATGGAGCTGGCAAAGTACTCGATTTGCCCAACCATCATCTTGGTGACCGCAGCGAAGTTGCTCGCATCCTGCAGGCGACGACGGCTCAGCGTCTTCTTCACTGGTGGGTGGCGCTCATCATCGCCGCCATCATTATCGCCGTTCGGGTCAAAGAGACCAGGCTCTTGCTGGTCGTTACTGCCGCTGCCGTCTTCTGCATCGTCGTCGCCACTGCCGCTGCAGTCCGTGGAACTGTCCTCACCATCCCCGCTGTTGCTGTTGCTCGCAGTCGCTGTCGGCTCTGGCGTCGGCGCAGGGCCGCTGAACGTGGCCACGATTGTCGAGACCACGACGTCAGCAAGCCGCATGGTCTTGAGCAAGGCGCCGTTCTCGTCGGCGGCCCACGCGATAAATTGCTTGCCGGGTAGACACCGCGCCTCGCCAAACACGTCGTTCATGACCGCGACAGTCTCTTTGCCACCAAGCTTCCACAGCGGCAGGTCCCGAATGTACGTAAGCAGTGCATCCATGGGTGCGTAGCACGTGCCGTAGGGCGTGATCCCCTTTGCGCCATATTGCTGCGGCTTGTCCGTGGTCGTCGTGAACGGCTTGCTGGCTACGGCCCTGCAGACCTGGTCGTTCGGGATCTGAAAGGCATCCAACACGGCCCGCGCAGCCTTCTCGTCGTCTTGGGTGACGTCAGGCGGCAGCCAGTTGTTCACGAGCGCGTCCCCACAGGTTTCGACGTCTCCTCCGCGCTCGCGCTGTGAGCACAGTGCGTTGCCCACGACGCCCACGAGTGACGAGACCGTCTCGTGAAGGGTCTCTCCACCAAAGGCCCCAGTGATCTCCGTTGTCAGCTGATCGCAACACCCGTGGGTGTTGTCGGCCATGGCACGTTCGAGCGCCGGCATGAGCACGTCCGTGAGACAGGGTGCGAGCTTGGCCGCTGCCGGACACACGTCGTCGTGGAAGACGCTGCTGCCGGTATCGTCATCGTCGTTCTCCCCACTGTTGCTGTTACTACCGGTGGCAGCCGTGGTGTTACTGCTGCCGGTCATCTGGTCGAGAAGCGAGAGCTCCTGCCAGCACTTGCCGGCCGCTGGCGAGGCCATAAGCGAGGCAACGAGATTCAACGGGTTGGTCTCAGCGACGCACATGGACAGCGCCGGCAGTGCCTTGTCGATTGCAGCAAACACGCGCGGGTCGAGCGACGGCGCCGGGTTGCTGCCAGCGGCGATGCTGCCGCCAAGGACGCTGTTGGGGCCCGTGAGCACGGCCAGTGCCGAGAAGAACGTGCTGTCGCCGTCAGTGAGACGTTTGCACGTGGCTGGAGCGGCCAAAGCTGAGGAGGAAGAGACCATGAGGGCGACGACCAGCGGCTGGAGGAGCATGCGAAGCGGGCGGAACATGACCGAGGAGGAGGAGGAGGAGGACTGAGAGGGAGGAGAAGAGAGCAAATTGCAAACTGAGGATCGGTGGGATAAGGGCAATTTGATTCGCGTCTTAGACGGCACCAACGAGATCGATTGCCCACTTCTCTCCACGACGTCGAGTCCATCGACCCTCCTTACTATTGGCCTAGTGCGCCACACCCCATCGCAATCTGTGGCCGTCGCAGACTTCGTTCGATCCATTTTCCTGCGATGGTGAAGGCAAGAGGGGTGAGGACTTGAATAGCCGTGCTGACAAAAGCGAAACTTGAGACGAAACGACCTGTTGATCCAAGTGAACACCCAGATTTGGCCAACGCACATGCCAGAGCAGCATTCCGGAAAGCTTCTTCACCGTCTTGCAATTCGCTGTCCCATACCAGCGTCATCGCACGAACGCGTCGTCCTTCCCTCACTCACTCGCAAATCCCACATTGACATTATGCCCGCACCCATGTTCCCATACACGAAATCCTACTATCTTTATTTGTCCCCTGGTGCTTTAGCTCGCGTCGACCACGGCGTCCTTGACCCAAATGCGGAGCGTATCCAACTGCACCATCCCTGAGCCGTCCGCTCCTCCTGCTCCTCCCCCTCCTCCACCAGCTGCCCCAGACGCCGCCACGTTTTGCACGGGCTGCCACTCGGTAATGAGCTCAATGTCTCGTCGATGCTTGGTCAGCAGCTCCGTGAGGAGCCGCACAAACTCGCTGCGCACTTGCGGCGAGATTTGCGAAATCTCCAGCGCACGGGCGCGCAGGTCTTTCGTGGCCTTGCACAGCAAGAGGTCGGCGATCCACGTGAGGCAAAAGCTGTACTTTTTCAGGTTCGCCTTGCAAATGCCAACGCGCAGCAGCTTCATGAGCTCCTGCTCGCGCGCGAGCTTGGGGCACTTAGCCACGACAATTTCTTCAATGCGTTCAAACAGCGCGTCCTCGCTCTCTTTGCCGTGGAGCCCCTGGCCGTAGCACTTTTCACACAGAGCATACTCGTGGTCCTTGTGGAGCCGACACGTGCGGCAGACCCACTTGACGCCCGTGAGCAGGCCGCGCCCGCAGCCGTCGCAATTGGCCGAGTCGTAATCCGTGTGGTGGTGCTGGTCGTCGGCATCGGCGTCGCTCGCGAGCGTGGGCGTCGGTGGGAACTGCGACGGCGTATGCGACGAGGCGGCCGACGACGACGCCTTGTGGCGGTTGAGCCCCTTCATGACACTGCCCATAATCTTCTTGATCTTGTTGGCGTCCCGCGGGGTCGACGACGGGATGGACCCCGTGAGACTGCCGGAGGACGCGGCACTGCCACGGTCGTCACTGTGCGAGTCGGTCTTGGTCGAGCGCCGCGCGCCGCCGTCGCCAGGGTACGTCGCGAGGGGGCGTGAGATGTACACTGCCTTGGTCGCGTGGATCTCGCGCGGCCCGTGAGGCACGGCGGCGGCACTGGCGTTGCGCTTGGCGACCTCGCAGTCCACACAGTCAAAGAGGTGGACGTCCTCGTTGGCAGCAGCCGACGTCAACGTGCTCGCCCTTGTGAGCGCCGGTGGCGTGGATGCTGCGGGCGTGGACGACTCGCTGCCATGGCTGCCACGATGCGATGACGACGACGATGCGGTGGCCGCCGCAGCCACGAGGCCCGCGAGTCCCTCGGCGTTTGCGCTCGTGAGACACGAGGAGCGGGTCGAGCCGTCCTCCGAGGACTCGTCGCCGTGGCCAGCAGCGCCACTTGTACGGTGGCACACGATGCGAACGTCGGTCGCCTGCTTATTGTACTGGCGCATGAGACACTGCACGACCATGGGTTGCTCGCCACGCGCGTGGGCGAGCCGCTGGGTCTCGAGCAGCACGGGCATGAGGTACTGCATCAGAATGCGCTGCAGTTCGCGCGACACGTCGTCAAAGGTCTCTTCCCACGGTGTGATCTGCGTGCGCGCGCGCTCGGCGCCCAGGAGCTTCTTGAGCCGGTCACGGTCGGCGGTCGAGAGCTTGTCAACGAGCGCGCCCATGGCGTCGGCATCGGGCAGCTCCCCGCCCTTTGTCGCCGGCGGCAACGAGACCGCCGTCCACTCGCCGCTCGGCGTCGCCGAGACGTTCGACGCATCGGCCTGTAGCTGCTGTAGGTATCGCGTCTTCCAGCGTGCGACGCCGCCCTCGAGCTCATCGAGCCGCTGCTGCAGCACGCGGAGCTGCTGCTCCTTGAGGAGGAGCGAGTTCTCGCGGAGCGTGAGCGTGCTCGTGAGCGTCGCGTTCTCGCGCTGCAGCGACTGCAGCTGCGTCTGCAGCGCCAGCAGATTGTGCTGCGCGTTGGCGCTCGGGGGCGCGCCCGCCATCGCGACGCTCGCGCTCGCCATGGGGAGCCGGAGAGACGGATCGAGGAGCTATGCCAAGAGGTATAATCCGCGGGATGTGAAGGAAAGGGATGAAAAAGCCCAGCTGGTGGGGTAGAAAGGAAGGATTTCAACCAATCAAAATGTCGTATATAGTTTAAGTGGATATGATTGGCTGATAATAGAGTGTACTGATAAACCATTAGTCGACAGGCATGGAATTATAATTCGCAAATAATTGAATTCATTTGAAGTAGGATCAAACTCGAGATTAGAAATTTCACCACAAGGACTTCACGTATCCCCTGCATCAGTACTTGCGCGCAAAATGGAGCGTCTCAATGTTCGTGCCCTGGTTGTCCAGGACGTAGTACGTCACGTCCACCGTGCGCGCAGCGGGGGCAATGTCAAAAGTCGCGTAGCCGTACTTCTTCTTGAAGTAGACGATCTCGGCTTTGGTGCCCCGCCCGACTT
>JAADXL010000087.1:0-63740 GCA_023337755.1 Pythium aristosporum | reverse complement strand
GTGGTCGCGGCGGCTATGGGGGGTACCCTGGTTACGGCGGCTACATGGGCGGCTACGGCGGCTACGGTGCCGCGCCCGGTGCGGACGGTGCCGCAAGGGATGGTGCCCGTGAAGGTGGTGGCGAGGAAGGAGGCTACCCGGATGACGGCAGCGGTGCCGGCGGTCCCCCGGCGGGCTATGGAGGCTACGGGTACGGTGGGTACCGCCAGGGCGGTAACCCGCCGGCGGGTGGTGGGCGATCGGAGCGATACCGTCCGTACTAAACGGCGTGTGGTGATGGCGTGGGCGGAAGCGGACGAGGATCAAGAACCCCGCGTCGTCCGTTGTTGTTGTACCTTCCACGGCCAAACCTTTTTTCTTTCGAAGCGACCACAAAAATATCAAGACGACTGGGCGCACACGCACGAACGGTCTTTTCGCGTCACGGCTGTACGTCAAGATTGAGGCGGATCTCTCTCATCTTTTTTTCACCACTCCATTGATTTCCGACAGTTCTCATTTGGTATCCTATGAAAACAAAACAAAACAAGCCGAATACAGAAGAAAAAACGCCCCTCCCACCATCTTACTCCTTGGTCACGGTCTTCTTGTCGGCCGCGAGCCACTCAACGAGCGCTGTCTCGTACGTGGTCATGGCCTGAACCGACAGCGTCTTCATTAGCGTTTGGGTGGCCGCTCGGTTCTCCTGATTCATGTGTTGTGTGAGCCAGTCGCTGAGCTGGCCCGTCGTCTCGACTTGGGTCAGCAAACGTCCGTACGGCTGGAGCTGCTGGAGAATATCCGAGAAATTGAACGCGTACGGACCCAGCGCGACGTTGCAGCCGGCACGCAACGGCTCAATCGGATTGTGGCCACCGCGAGGCACGAATGTGCCGCCCATGACGACGGTCGAGATGGCGTCGAAGAAGAGACCGGTTTCGCCCTACCACACAAATCAAGTCATTTCGGACCCGCCATCGTAGCGCAGTTCTCAGTGGTGAGACCTACCAGTGTATCGGCGATGAATATATCAGCGTCGGCAGGTGGCACACCGTGCGTCGAGCGTCTCGATATGCGAAGTCCAGGGTACTAGTCACAGAGTAAACCAGAGGCTATGCGAGCTATAGGGACGTCCAGTACTAAGGAGGAAAACGCACACTCTGCTGAAGCTGCTGGGTGATCGTGGCCGTGCGCTCGGGGTGGCGAGGGATGATCACTGTGAGCAGCGGTTGGGAAGTCGCTCGGCGCCTGAGCCGGTCATGTACACCAGCCACGAGAAGCTCCTCGCCCTCGTGGGTGCTCACGGCGAGCCAGACAGTGCGGCCCTGAAAACTGTGCTGCAATGCTGCCAATCCGGAAGCATCGCTGGCCTGCCACGTCGACGCTGAGAAAGGACGCAGGATGGACGCCATGAGTGGTTCCTTTCAACGGTGTCGAATGACAAAAGGACTCCGTACCAAATTTGAGGTTTGCCGCGACGCGAGGGGCACGTGCTCCCAGTTGACTGAAGCGCGATTGGTTCTAATACGTAGAACCATGGAGAATAAAGAACTGAGCCTCTTGGTTACGTGTATAATAATGCAAGAGAGAGGAGCCCACCGTAGCGTCTTGACACAGCACGAGCGAGAAACGCGCGACCACGTCACCGATGAACGAGCGCACGAGGGGCAGCGACCACCAGCGCATCGACTGCGGCGAGATGCGCGCGTTGAGCAAACCGATGGGGATCTACAGCACGCCATGCGTTGTGAGTCCTTCACGGCGTGAGCGCAGTGTGTGCATTGACGTGGTCGTACCTTTCGATGGGAGGCCTCACAGATGAGCGTTGGCCACAGCTCGGACTCGACCCAGAGCCCGGCACTGGATAAAGCGTCAGTCCCTTACTATGAACTACTTGGAGACAAACGGGCGGAACGCACTTTGGTCGCCACACATCGTAGAAGCGAGCGACGCTGGTGGGTGCGTCCAGCGACGCAAACACACAGACGGCGCGGCCGCCGAGCGTGTCCATCTATACCATAACCGCACTCAATCCGTCAGCCTCGTAACATCCAGCGGTCCATGTACAAGCTCGAGGTTCCACGGACGCTGTTCAATCGCCGCTGCAGCAGTTGCCGGGCGGCGGCCGTGGTCGTCGTCACGACAACGCGGCGCTCTTCTGGTGGCAACGCGACCGCAGCGCACCGCGGCGACAGCACAAACTCCACGACGGGCAGCGCCGAGAGACACTCGCCCACGGACGCGCCGTGGATCCACAGCACCCACGCGGCCGAGCTGTCCCACAAACCTACGAGTAGCTGGTCAGGAACGAGCAGAGCCACACGAGATCCATTTCCAGCACGTACGGGGCCGCACACTTCGTCCAAACCGCTCCTGCGTGGCGCGCGCGTCCACAAGGCGCCGAGCGTCTTTGCGCCGCACGTACCAGCGCACGAGTGGCCCGGCGGCGTGCCACAGCGAGCGGTACACGAGCGCCAGCGGCGGCGCCATTGGTGTCAATGAGGGTTACACTTGAAGTGTATAGAAGTAAAATTCTTCTTTTGGAATGTGTCTATAGCTGTAATTAGAATGGCGCAGATGTCGAAGAAATCATCATTCTCCATTCACCAGCAGGTGCGCGTCCGTGAAGAGCTCTCTGGTTTCTTCTCTCCGTCGCCGCGCGCTCGACGCCATTCGCCTACTCCAGTGCTATTACACCGGCAGCACGCACCGGCAAGCGGCGAGCAGCAGTGGCGCGCTCGTCTCTTCTCTCGCTTCAGCCAGTCTCTCGTTCCTTCTACCTTTTTTCCAGCAACTGTAGCCATCCATGATGAGCAGCGACGCCAAGCCCGACGACAGCAGCGCAGCGCCAGTCATCCCCAAGACTGTGCGCTGGATCCCGGACGCCGAAGTCAGCGTCTGCGTCGGCTGCCAACTGCTCTTTGACTGGGTGCGCCGCAAGCACCACTGCCGCTTCTGCGGCCGCGTCTTTTGCGATCTCTGCACGACGCGCCGCTCGCTCATCCGCGAGGAGCAGATCCTGGGCGATCCGGCGCGCCAGTACCTCGCAGTGAACGCCCACAACCCGCAGCGCGTCTGCGACGAGTGCCACGACCTCTTGGTGCCCGAGCAGGAGGCTCTGCGCGGCGAAAACAGCAACGCCGTCATGGCCAACGAGATCACCGAGGACGGGCCCAAGCGGTTCCTCAACTCGCCGTACTCGTTCACGCTGCGCGAGGAGATCCGCAAGGCCGCCTACAGCGTCAAGAACTTCATGTACGACGGCGTGATCAAGGACCAGTCTATCCCGCTGCCGCTGCTCACCAAGGCCAAGGGCATTGCCTTCTTGACGGTCGTCAAGATCGGCTTTGTCGTCACGGGCCGCGTGGGCACGGGGCTCGTCATCTCTCGGCTGCCAAACGGCGCGTGGTCGGCGCCGAGCGCCATCGGCACGGCCGGCATCGGCTGGGGCGCGCAGATCGGTGGCGAGCTCACCGACTTCGTCATCATCCTCAACAACAAGCGCGCCGTCGACGCGTTCACGTCCACGGGCCAAGTGAACCTGGGTGCGGAGCTGGGCATCGCCGCCGGGCCCGTCGGACGCACGGCCGCCGGCTCGGTCGAGGCCAGCGCCGACTTGGACATCGCGCCGTGCTACTCGTACTCGCACTCGAAGGGGCTCTTTGCCGGCATCTCGCTCGAAGGCTCGGTCATTCTCACGCGCGCCGACATCAACCGCGCCTTCTACGGCAAGCCCGTGCAGGCCACGGAGCTGCTCGGCGGCATGGAGCCTCCGCCCGTGGCCGCGGCGCCGCTCTACGAGGCGCTGGAACTGGCCATGCGAAGGTAAGAGAGGGTGATTGAGTTTATTATCGAAAGTCTTCTAACGCACAAGGTGTATGCACCCTGCAGCCCGGCGAACGGACTGAACCGTCAAGTGCGACGCGCGTCCCAGGAACAGACCGCAGTGCCGTACGCGATGGCCACGGCGGTCCCACCACCCGCAGTCGTGCCCATGGCCCAGTCAGCGCCTGCCACGACCAACGTGATGCCGTTGCACGACGCCAACGGCGCCGTCACGCTGTAGATATCTCCCGCAGTCGATGAGGCCCACGGACGAGAGGGAGCAATCTGTTCGATATAAATTATACGAGCTTTTCATTCTTCTTTGTGGGAGGGGGTACTGTATCTTGATGTATTAGCTCTCCCTGTTCACTGCGTCACGCCCGCGATGATCTGCAGCGCCGAGAAGAAGGATGCTTGCATCTGCTGAGCCTCATGAGCCTTGTACGAACCCACACAAAAAACAACCTCCACCGTCAGCACTCGATCCATGCAGTAGTGATGCCGCTCCACCACCCATGCAGTCCGCACGCACCGCCGAGAGATCACCGCCTTGTCCACGCCCAGCCACGCCTCCTGCAGCCGCGAGCGACGCGGCCGAGAGCGCTCCGCCAATGGCCGTGACGCCCGCATCGTCCTCGACGTTCTCCATCTTGATATCGGCCGCGTCCTGCGACCGCATGTCGTCAAACGCGTGGTCGTGGAGCTCTCCATGCACCTCCTCGACCGTTCTCCGTGCCTCATCAATCGTTCTGCATCATTCAGTCAAGGCCCCATGAGTCTCTTGTAACATCACCCACCCCATCTCATCACGTACTTGCGGATATCGTGGGCCGCGTCGCGCCGCTCCTGGATCTGCGTCTGCAGCATGTGGATGATGGTCTCGCGCGCCTGATGCGGACGGAACGCGTTGATGAGGTTGTGCATGTTGAGAAAGAGCAGCTCGAGATCCGCGAGCTTTTCACTGTCGAGGAAGCACCACAGTCAGTCCTGTATCAAGTCTCCTGCTCAGGCGCCAACGTACTTGAACAGCGCCGGGTGCTGGATCAGCACATCGACGAGCTCCATGAAGTTGGCCAGCAGCGAGTGGTTGATCTGCTTGAGCTGCCGCTTAAAGTCGATGGCGCCGGCGTCCGCCGCGCCGCTCGCCTTGGCGTCGTCCGCTGGCCCCGCCGCCTCACTATCCGCCACATCACCGTCCACCACTGCCGTAGCGGCCGCCTGCACGGCCGTGGCCTCGGGGAGATAGAGCTTCTGGCCGGGCATCGGCAGCAGATCGGGCACCACGTCCTGCGTGCTGAAGGGCGTGCCAAACATGTGGTACTGCGGCTCCATGGGCGCCGGCGGCGGCGGTCCGCTCTCCACGCCATCGCGGTAGAGCACGAAGAACGCCGGCGGCAGCGGAAACGCCGACACGATCTCGGGCGCGGCCTCCTCGGCCACGGGCGCCGCCTCCACTTCGCTCATATTCGTTTTGTTGGGAAAAATGCCCAACAAAACCGCGGGGACCTTTGGTATACGATACAGGTATCGTATAGTAGAGGTGCTTAGGCAGAATGATGGTCGGAGACTCACCAGCGGCTCGGATCCAAGAACCTCGGGTTGGGACGAAGGGCCCGTCGCGCGACCAAAGCCGCCGCCGCCCGCGCGTCGCTCCCCAACTGCCGTCCGCCGTCCCCTCCGCACTGGCATTCCTGCTTCTTCTTTGAGCCTCCGTCATCCTCCAGAATGCTGCGCGCCAGTCTCCTCACGCAACGCGCGCTGCTCCAGCGCACCACGGCCACCTTGAACGGCTCTGTGCGTCTCCTCCACTCGACTCGGCGCTTCTCCTCCTCCACCTCCACCTCCTCCTCCTCCTCGGAGGGTTTCTTCAAGTCGGCGTGGACCAAGTACGAGGCGTTGCTGGGCTCGCACCCTATTACCACCAAAATCGTGACGGCCAGCGCCATCGCGGCCGCGGGCGACGTCGGCTGCCAGCTCGCGATCGAGCGCAGCGACCGCGTCGACCTCCGGCGCACGCTCCTCTTCACGTTCCTGGGCGGCGTGCTGGTCGCGCCCGTGCTCCACGTCTGGTACGGATTCATCAGCACGCGAGTGCCGGGCATCACGACGCCGGCCATCCTCAAGCGGCTCGCGCTCGACCAACTGGGCTTTGCGCCGACGTTTCTGCCCATTTTCTTTTCCACGCTGCTCACGCTCGAGGGCGTGCCCGAGACCATCCCCGACAAGCTCCAGGCCGAGTGGTGGCCGACGGTCAAGGCCAACTGGGTCGTCTGGGTGCCGGCGCAGCTGCTCAACTTCCGCTTCGTGCCGGGCAATCTCCAGGTGCTCTTCGCCAACGTCGTGGGGCTCTTCTGGAACTCGTACTTGTCGTACGTGAGCCACTTGAGCCACGACGAGGACCACGAGGAGGAGAGCGTCAAGGCGATCGCCTAATCTAGTAGACACCAGGAACGTAATAGACGATGCGATAGCGAGAGTATCCACAAGGTGTATCTGCTCGTCTGTCTGGCTCTGGGTCTACATACTGTCGGGTCTGATGGGATCTGCAGAGGTCACTGCGGGAGCACGACCGTCGTCGTGTGATGGGCAGAGGAGGAGGACGGCTGGAAGAGCCGCTTCTTGGCCGACGAAAGGGTCTTGGACACGAGCCCCATGGGCGTCTTCGCCCGTGGCCCCGCCGGGATGCCTCCAGTATTAGCCATACTATTACTACTACTACTGCCGTCGTCCACGCTGTTGGGGAGCGTCATGAGGTTCGTAAAGCTCCCTCCACCGCCACTGGCGGCGTCGTGTTTGCTGGTCTTGGCCACAGAAAACCGCTTCGTCTTCCTGTGCGTCTTCTTGTCGGCGTCAGTCCGCAGGGAGATGACGTCGTAGCTCGTCGAGCGGCTCTCGCTCTGCCGCTCGAGCGTCGCCACGCGGTGCCGCAGCGTGTCCTTGTCGACGCTCACTGTTCGGTACTCGAATTCCATCTGAAGCACGTCTGCCCGGAGGCTCTGGATGGTCTGTTCCTGCTCGCGGATGAGTTGCAGCTCGCGGTCGTTGCGGTGAGACGAGGCGGCCTCCACGGCCGTCTGTAGCGACTGCGTCTCCACACGCAGCTGCTGCGTCTCGGCCCGCAGCCCCACGACGTCTTCCTCAAGCCGCCGGCAGTACGTTTTGCTGTCGTCGAGCTGCTTCTTGAGAACGTCTCGCTCTTTGACGAGCGCCGCGATGATTGTGCGCGCGTGGTCGTCGCGCTGCTGCTGGGCGCGAAGGGTACGCAGGAGCTCGTCCTGGGTCTCGCTTGACTCCTGCACCTGATGTTGGCTGGCCGCGTGGAGGGCCTCGAGCCGCGCGTTCTCGTGGCGAAGCGCGCCGTTCTCGATGCGGAGGTCGTCGATCTCGTGCGTGAGCGTCTGCTGCATCGCCGTCAACTGGGTTTGCAGTGCTTGGTTCACGCTGCGTTCCTGGGAGAGCGCGAGCGTCTGCTGCTGTAAGTGGGCCGCAAGCACCTCGACGTCACTCTGGAGCTGCTCGTGTTGTTGCTGCTGTCCGTAGCTCTCTCGGTTTACCAGTGGCTCGTCAGCGAGAGAGCCGTACGTCTCACTGCTGACCGAGTCACGATTCGCTGGCTCGTCGGACGATGCCATTTCCCACTCTTCTGCGGTCTCAGGACGGCGGGCAGACTCCGGTGACGACGGCGGCGTCGCCATGGGAGAGCCCGCTGATGAAGCAGACAACAGTGACGACTCGTCATCCCACTTCGTCCCCGCCCTCGCGTCTTCTCCGGATTCCTCCGAGTCATCCGACTGCTCAGGTGCCTCGTCCTCGGCCTTTTGATTCCCCATCACCATCCTCCCCACGCCCACCTCCAGCGGTTGCTGCGCCAAAAGCTTGGCCACGACGCCCTGCGGGCGGTGCCGCATTGGGTCCATGCCTTCTCTCGCTCTATCTCGATGTAGAAGAAGAGCCCGTGGCCTGGTCCCGAGAAGCTATTCTTTCGGAGTGCCCCATTGGTTTCCCCACCTAGAAAGTACAATTTTACCAGCCAATCCGATCGATCGCCTCTCTTCACATGGCTTCATTTTCTCAAACGATGCAGCTCCCGCACGCCACGAGCCACGAGCTCGTGCTGCTCGAGCGCTTCGTGGGCGACTGCGTGCAGCGACTGCCCGCGCTGCCGCCGTCCACTGCGCCGCAGCACCAGTTGCCGCCTCGCGCTGCCGACTACCACACGCGATGCTCGGCCATGCTGCGCGACGTGGTCCACGTCGTGGCGTCGCTGTCGCCGCGGCTCGCGCAGCTCGTGGCGCAAATCTGGGAGCTCACGTCGCTCAACGTGTTTGCGTTGCTGCAACTCGCGCAGATGGCGCTGGACGAGCGCGACGAGGCGCTCGCCAAGTGGCGGCAGCTGCAGCGCTTCAGCGACGAGACGGCGGCGCAGCACGCGCGGCGTGTCGTCGCGTACGAGCGTGAGCGCGAGGCGGCCGTGGTCGAGACGCGCGAGCTTCGTGCCGAGCTGCAGGCCACGCGACAGCGCGCCAATCGCCTGGGCGTCGAGAACGCGCAGCTGCGCCGGGCCGTACAGGGGCTCATGGAGATGAACGACGCGCTCGACCACGGCGTGCACAGCGAGCAGCTCGACGACGCCGCGAGTCTCGGCTCGGCCACGACGGCGTCCGAGGACTGGGCGCTCTACGGCGTCGGCACGGACGAGCTCGAGCGGCTCGAGGTCGTGGACCCGATCGAGAGCTGCGCGCACGACTTTGACCACGTGTGCGAGGGCATGCGCGACCAGGCGCGCGAGCAAATGGCGCTGCTCAACGCGCTCGACCGGTTCATGAACTCGAGCGTCGTGGCACTGCTGTGGCGCCACGGGCCCGACGAGAGTGAGACGAAGTTCCTCGAGCAGATGATGAGCAGGCGCTCGAGCGCCACGCAGACGGACGACGACGAACTTGACATTCTGGCCGACGACCTGGGCGTGGGCCGGGGGAAGGAGGACGACGAGGAAGACGACGAGCACGCCGACCGAGTGAGCGGCGAGACGGGCACGGCGACGCGCGTGACCAAGCGCCAAGTGCTGCCGCGGTCGCTGCGTGCGCAGCTCACGACGCGACCCAAGATCCAGCGCGTCCTGGAGAAGCACGAGCTCGCGCGCGCAATACTGCGGCTGCTGGTCGACAAGATGGAGAGCGATGGCGTGGCTGTGCGCGCGTCGCAGCCGCGGGCGGCGCTGCACCGCGTCATGAAGGAGAGCTTCGTGCAGCGGTACGGCCTCGTGGCACTCGCCGAGTACCGCCTGCTGCAGGTCGTCAAGAGCGTACTGTATTACCATGAAAAGCACGAGGCCGAGGCGAGACGCCTGCGACTCCTCACGGGCACGACATCGGCCACGCTGGAGGAAGAGAACAAGGAGCTCAAAGAAGAGGAGGACCCCGCACACGTCTTCTCTCTGCTGCCAGGGCTGCAGACACTCGCGCTCGGCAGCGACGATCTCCGCGTGCTGCTCTTTGCTCGCCTCTGTGAGCTCGTGCCGCTGCAGTGGCCCTCGGGTCGCACGCCGCCACCGTCGGGCAATCTCTGGGCGTGTGCGGCCAACGCGCTGCTGGACTTTCTGGGCGACGTCATTGAACTGGACCGCGCGAGCGACTCGCTGCGTGACGTCGTCGAGCGCACGCACGCGAGCGACTGGACGCTGCCGCACGACGTCGCGCGCACGCTCGTAGAACACCACTTTGCCCACTGCGAGATGTCGCGACGCCAGCGGCTGCTCACGCGACTCACAAAAGTCCTCGCTTCCTCTGCTGCTTCTGGTTCCGTCACGGTGGACGCACTACTCGTGTTCTTCCTCACGCAGTGGCTGGACGTGGACCAGCGGCTCGCGGCCGCGCTCCACGAAGCGTTCCACCGCGAGGCCTCTCACCTGCGACTGCAGCCCGACGATGCCATGGCCACGCTCTCGCGGATCTGGTCCTCGCTGCCGCACGATCACGTGTCGCTGCCCGAGCTGGACGCGCTGCAAACGGCGTTCGCCTCGGTGCTCGAGTTGCGCCAGTCGCAGCAGCACACGCGGCCCTCGACAGCGTCGTCCCTGGCCGTGGTCGGGCTCTGCGTTGGCGGCGTCTCGGAAAACGAGTTTGTGTTTCAGTCGCAGCAGCTCCTGCGCGCGCGCCGCGTGTGCCGAGGCCTTCGCACCCACGGCCGCGTGGTCTCGGTCTCGTCGTCGTCGTCTCCGACGCGCGTGCTGGGCCCACGAGGCCGAGTGCTGACGGATGGTGCTGTCGGCTTTGCCGTCGACGAGCTCAAGCCGGCGTGCTGAGACCACCAGAAAGAGAATTCAAAACGAACAGCGTCGTTATAAGGCTTCAGCGATAAAGTTCCTACGTAAAAGCCAAATTCAAAGGAGAGCAAATTTGAGAGGACGTAAAAGAGATGGAGCTGGTGGTTGGTTCATGCAGGAGCCTCCGCCTTCCTGCGCAATCGAGAGCCGCTCGCGTCGCCTCGTTGGGACGGTCTCACCTCACACAAAGAACATGCAGTTGAGCATATTCTTGTGGAGATCGGCAAACTCGAAGTTGCTCGAGTTGGAGTTGTACGAGCCGATGGTCGAGGCGCCGTCCGAGCCTTCGTTCAGGTAGAAGCGCGCGCGCGCGGCCGCGAGGTGCGCATAGTAGACGGGTGGCACGACCGACACGGAGCGCGTGCAGCGCTGGTACGTGTAGCAGAGCTGGTATGTGAGCTTCTGAATGTCGTTGGAGGTGAGACCGTTCTCGTCGTGTAGCACCGTGTAGTGGGCCGGACAGCTCGTCCCCTGGATGCCCGAGTGGCCGTACAAGAAGAAGTCGAAGCGATGCGGGTCCACGACGCCCGTGTCGATGACCGTGCCAGGCTGGAGATTGCCGCTGCGGTCCAGGTTCTGCTCGCTGAAGCCGCGCACGTGGTGGCGCTTGTTGGTCACCACGAACGTAACGGGCGGCAGGTAGTTGTCCTCCATCATGAGGCACGCACGCCGCAGGTGCTTCATCTCGGCCTGCAGAATGTCATAGAACTGGCCTTCGCTCACGCCGTCGCGGTAGTACAGCACGCGCTCGGGCTTGCGGCCCGTGTGCTGGTAGTACGCCAGGAAGAGATCGCGCAGCATGCCCGGGAGCTTCTGGATATCATTACCCTTCTGTGCGGCGACGCGGCCAACGTACTTGGCCGAGTATCGGTCGAGCGACGCCACGACCGAGGCGATGGACGGGCGGTTACCGATGCCCGAGCGCGGGTGCTCCACGTCGGCGCCAATGACAATGGTCGGGACTTCACTGATGAGCGGGAACGGATCCCGCAGCACCGAGTTCTTGCCCGAGAGCTTCATGTTGACCTTGAGGCACACGTTGGCGCAGTACTGCGGGCTGGCCTTGGGCACGTTCTTGGACACGATGCACTGGCTCGGAATGCCCAGCACCGTGTCCGAGACGCGCTTGATCTCGGCGTACGAGCCGACGCTCGCGTCGCGCTTGATGACCATGATCAGTTTGGGCGGCGCACCGCTCTTGCGTTCGATCTCGCGGAAGCACTCGTGCATGAGCTCTTCGAGCGACGCGCCGCGACGGTCGCTGCCGTCAACGAACGGCGGCTGCGTGTCGTTTACGCGCATGCCCGAGCGCCGCGCCGTGTCGCAGAACTGGCGCAGGAAATTGTCGATCTGCGAGCGCCCCATGTTGACGCCGCCTTCGACCACGACGCCCCAGTGCTCGATGGTCGCGCCGTCCACAAACTCCTTGTCGCGCAGGTTCCACGCGCCCATGTACGGACGTTCCGAGACGTTCTTGTACTGCACCTCGGGCGTGTCGAGCACGCGCGCGGACGTCGTCTCCATGGTCTGGTCCACGTTCAGCCCAAAGGCCGCGAGGTAAGGATCGTTCTCAAAGCCGGCGCCGTGCACTTGGTCCATGATATTGCGCTGGCGCTCGCGCGGCTTCTGGCTCGTCTTGCGGATGATCTCGGCCGTGTCGAGGTCGTTGATGTTGGCGCATCGCTGGCCCGGCGCCACGTCACAGACTTCGAGTGGCAACCACGTCTCTTTACGTTTGCTACCCACGTTGACAGCAGGGAGGAACGGGTACTTGAGAACGCCGGATCCGTACCGCTCGGCAAAGTAGGTGGCGACCGAGATCTTGCGGCCGTCCTTCATGTCCATCATGAGCGCGTCCACGGGCATGCTACTCACGCCCCAAATGGCCTTCTTGCGGTCGCTGCGGTGCGTGGGCACGACCTCGATCTTCTTGAACGCGTAGTGGAGCTGGCGCAGCTGGCGCTCGTCCAGTCGGTCCATGTCGCGCACGCTGCGCATGCGGAGCACGGCCATGGCGAGCGTGAGCAGCGTCTCGGGCGCGTAGAACACGGTCGCGGCCTGGTCGATATTGAGCAGCAGCTTGGACTGGCCCACGCGGATGGACTGGTGGTACCCCCAGCAGAGCTCCTTGCCGCCTTGCAGCGGGTGCGTCTTTTTCATCGAGAAGAGGTTGCGGCCCACGGGGATCATGCGCTGGGCCCCCAAGTGGCGTGCGACCACGTCCAGCGCCTGGATGATGCGCTGCGGATTCACGTCGGCGTTGCGCTGGTAATCTGTCAGGTCCGTCACGGGGATCGTCTCGACCTCTTTGATGGTGACATCAAACGTCGGCGGGCCGCGACCTCCGGGAGGCGGCGCGGCGCCGGCAGGTGTGCCGTTCGGATTAATGCCCTTGAACACGCGGTGCGTGAACGGCAGGCGCGCGGGCGCGTACACGGACGCCATGCTGTCGTGGACGACCTTGAGTCCGCCCAGCTCGGGCTCCAGCACGCGCATCGTCTCGTTGATGATCATGCGGACAACGTTCTTGGACAGCTTGCGCTCCTCGCGCTGAGGACGTCCTCCAGCACCAGGCGGAGGACCTCCTCCTCCACCTCCACCGGCTTCTGCCATTACCACATCGCCCCCCTCGTCCTTGACGTCGCCGCCGCCGCCCGTCATGGGTTCGTCCTTGGCTTCGCTCGGGCCACCGCCGCCATACTTGAGATCGGCCGACCGCTCGACGGCCACGTGGTACTTGAAGATCTCGCGTACGCGGTTCGTATCAAACTTGAGCCCAAAGTAATTGACTTGGAGGCTGATGCTGCGGCCGGCCGACGACGTGTCCTTGCGGCGGCAAATGATATAGTCGCGCATGAGCTCGCCATGCTCGTCGGCCACGGCAAGCGGACCCGTGTGGCCCGCCCACTGGTCCGCCAGGCGCGGGTCTTGGATCGGATTACCAATGGACTCGTACCCAGAGCCCGTTACCATACCGGCACCGGCGCCCATTTCTCCGCCCCGGCCTCCTCCACGGCCTCCGCCACCGCCACGACCACCAAAGCCTCCGCCGCCTCCACGGCCTCCACCAAAGCCTCCACCACCGCCGCGGTCATCCCGTCCACCGTATCCTCCTCCTCCGCCACGGCGGTCGTCGTCTCGGCCTCCTCGGCCACCTCCTCCACGGTCGCGGTCGCCGCCAGAGTCACGGCGTTGGTACCCACCGCCTCTTCCGCCTCCTCCTCCTCCGTAGCCTCCGGCCGAGCTGCCACGGTCCGATCCCCCATAGGAGCTTCCTCCGCCGCCGCTGCGGTCGTCGTAGCCACCGCGTGAGCTGCCACGGTCGTACCCTCCGCTGCTGCCGCCATAGCCTCCCCCTCGGTCGTATCCTCCACCACCGCCAGAGGAGCCGCCACCGCCGTAGCCGCCGCGTTCGTCCTTGTAGCCTCCTCCGCTTGACCCGGATCCTTCATACCCACGACCGTACCCTCCACCACCACTCGAGCTGCCACCGTAGCCACCAACGCTCGACGTGGAGCTCCCGGCGTATCCCGAACGGTCGTCGTAGCCGCCACGACTGCTCCCACCACCATAACCGCTGCCGCTGTAGTAGTCACCACCGTATCCGCCCGAGCTACTACGCTCGTACCCACCGCCGCCTCCTCCGCTCGCGTAATCTCGCGAACTTGACGCGTACCCGCCGCCACCGCTTGAGCTGTACCCTCCCGAGCGCGAGTCGTAACCACCGCCGCCGCCGCTGCGGTAGTCATCATAGCCACCGCGCTGGTCATAGCCGCCGCCGCCGCGTTGATCATAACCACCGGCGCTTCGCTGATCGTACCCGCCGCCTCCGCTGCGGTAGTCGTCGTACCCTCCACGCTGGTCATACCCGCCTCCACCGCTACCGCCGCGTTGGTCATAACCTCCACGCTGATCGTAGCCTCCGCGTTGATCGTACCCTCCTCCTCCTCCTCCTCCTCCACGTTGATCGTAGCCTTGACCGCCACCTTGTCCGCCAGCATCATAGCCTCCTCCCTGGCCGCTTGACCCTCCGCTCCCGCGGCGGTCGTACCCGCCGCCCTGGCCGCCTTGGTAGCTCATGGCGTTGCTTCTCTCCTCTGCGCCGCGCGAATGGACCACGAGCGGATCGCGTTGCAAATTGACCGTCCCAGTTGCAGAATAAGAACCGTATACTTGAGGTTTGTATGGGAAGGGCTGGAGTTGAAGCCATACAGTAAATATGCTACAGTTGGCTTGCGCCACCAACCGGCTCCGCATCATCCCCGAAAAAAATCGAACGTCCGAAAATAATCGGGCTCTCAATTGGATTACAAGCAACTCACTTATGTTTCAGACGGCCGTGAGGTTCTGGAGCATCTCGTGGTGCGTGCGAGGCGACAGCATGTCTTCCTGGAAGTGCGCGTAGCGCGTGGGCACCACGAAAAGCGACGCGTCGGGCGAGCCGAGCGTCATGCGGTTGAAGCGGAACGTCGCCGAGACCGACGGCACGAGCGGAAAGCAAAACTGCACGGGGAAGCCGCCCTCGAGACGCTATGGCGAATAAGGAGTGGGTCAGAGCCATCTCCTGAAAACAGAGGAGACGACCGAGACGCACCGCGTTGAAGAACTCGCGCACGTTCTCAAAAGCGCTCGTGGTCTTGGAGAGCACTTCAATGACCGGCAAGAACTGGTCGACCTGCCACGAGAGTTCCATATATCTCACTCCCTCTACCGGCCTTTGAGAATGGATCCAAACTAAATGCATAGCGTACACTGAGTGGAAAGGTCGTGCTGGTGTAGACGGTCGCGGGAAACGCCTTGGTGAGCGTGCGGCACGGTGGCTGCTTGTGCACCATGATCCGATGCTTTGGGTGGAGCGCTTGCAGCTCCGCTGGAAGCTCCTCTATGGCAACACCAAACCATTCTTCAAACGTCATGAGCTGCTCGGTCGCACGGTGGGAATCCCACTCGTCGGAATCAGTTGACTCTGTATCGCTCGCGGAGACCGAGAGCTGGAAATGGATACGCTTTTGACTGGAGACAGCAGAGAGGGTTAGAATGGCCCCCATACGAAATGAAGCATCACGGGCTGGCACGGTACCGGAAGAGCGAGTACTTGTTGTCCCACTTGAATACGACCGTGCCTCCGGTCGTGGCCGCGAACGAACCGCCGTGTTCGTGCTGAGACGAGAGCCGCTGAGGAGCGACGAGGTCTTGTTCACATTCACTTTCTCCATTGCTGCCTTCCGAGAGGAAGCGAACACTGAAACCGATGTCGCAACTGTCGATGCGGAACCGCCACTTGACCGTCTCGTTCGCGGCCACTTCCACCGACACGACGTGGTCCGTCTTGGGGTCCACGACCACTTCCGTTGACGGTGCTCGCGCCACTTCTTCAAGCGCAGCAAGTGCGTCCTTCGCTCTCGACGACGATTGCTTAGGAAAGTGTATTCAGGTGAGTGTGAGTACTGTAGTTAGCTTAGACAGCTTGGATGACTGTTCTTACCGAAGCGGCAGACGTCTTGGGTGGTTTGTGGTGCTTGTTCTGAGGGCGGCGCATGCGCAAAATGATCACCATGCCGCTCATGTCGTACACGCCACAGTGTTTCCAGTCACAAATGTCTTCTGTGAGGTCGCTCTTGGTCAGCCACGACTGCTTGCGGGTAAACGTCAGCGCCGACACGTCCACGTCGGTCGTCATGATGGACGTAGTCATGAGAAAGTGCACCATGCTGGCCAGATCTTCGTCTTCCAGGACGTTCCCTGGAACGAGCAGGTTCGTGCACGTCTGCTCGTCGTGGTCCAGGCACAGAAACTGGCAGTGGTCCGCGAGCAGCAGAAACGACAGGTTGCCGCGCTGCCACGAGCCGTTCTCAAAGCCGACCAGCGTGATGTCGAAGCGCAGGTCACCACCGCGCTTCCAGATCTTGACCGTGTCCGACGGCAGCCAGCGCGACACGCCCGGGATCCACGTCGACATGTCGATCTGGATCTCGCAGTAGAAGTCGGGCACTTCAGCGAGCCGCGGCGCCACGTCGCTCATCTTGTTGTGAAGCAGTCCAGGCGCTTGCTCTTTCTCACGCTGGATGAGCAGACGCATAATGTCCTCGTTCTCGGACGCAATCGCCGCGTGGATCGTCTTCCATCCGTCGACATCGCGCGACCGCACGCGCGCACCGGCCGCCTGCACGCGAAGCGCACATCCAAACGCCATTAGAACAACAGCGAATGGAGACAACACAAAGGCCACGCATGGTCCGCACCAGCAGCTTCTTGACGATGGCCTTGGAGTTGCGGTGCGCAAACTTGAGCGCGAGATGCATCGCGCGGTTGCCGCGAGGGTCGCGCGTCTCGAGCGCCTGCGCCTCGCTCTTCAGTCCGTCTTCGATCTGCTGCAGGTTTCCATTCTATACAGCACAGAGCAAGCCATGTATTAGCGTCACTTTCTCTCCCGTCCAGCACCCGTAGTGTGGGCCCCACCCAGAGCGCAATGTGCAGCGGCGTGATGCGCGTCTCGGCGTCGCCCTCCGAGAGCCGTCGCGCCGCCGCCGTGCGGCCGTTCTCACTGGTGCTGCCTTCGCCCATGACGTAGAGAGAGAGCGTGTGTGCTGGAGAAGGGGGGTTGCTCCACTGTGCGAGGCTGCGAGTGCCTTCGCCGGCGGTGGCGAGACGCCCGGCATTGCCGTTGCCTTTTTCCCTTTTTTTCTCAGTCTGGGAAAAGCCATCGAACGGGGATCGCCTTCGCTATGCCATATGCTCTAACAAAGGTATCCAAAATGGTGTGGTCACACCAATTATACTTGACCATCATTCTTTCCCGCGTCAGTCGCCTGACCCGAACCCGCTTTCCCGCCCGATGGGTGCCGTGAGGTTTTTTCTTCACCCACTCGATTTTTCCATTACCATCATTCCGCGTTTGCATCCGAGAGTGTTGGTCACTTCGGCCGCGGGCGAGCAGCTCACCGCAGGTCATAATCCGAACTTCTCTCTCTCTCCCCCTCTCTTCCTTCCACAATGCTCGCTGTGAACGCCGCGCCGTCCACCGCCACGGCGCCGCCGCCGTCGCCGCTGCTGGCGCCGTCGCGCGTGCGTACGCTCAAGCACTTTCAGGTGCTCCACACGCTCGGCTCGGGCCTGCAGGGCAAGGTGAAGCTGGGCATCGACACGGAGACCCAGGAGCGCGTGGCGCTCAAGATTATCGACTGCGCCAAGCTCAACCGCAAGTCCATGATCAACGTGTACCGCGAGGTCGAAGCCATGTCGCGCGTGCGCCACCCGAACGTGCTGCGCCTCGTCGGCGTCTACGACGACCTCCCGTACACGAAAAAGAACGGCACGACCAAGCAGGTCATTCTCATTGTGCTCGAGCTCGCGACCGGCGGCGAGCTCTTTGACTTTATGATGTATACAGGCTGCTTCTCCGAGTCGGTCGCGCGCGCCTACTTCCAGCAGCTCGTGCTGGGCCTGGAAGAGTGCCATCGCAACGGCGTCTACCACCGCGACATTAAGCCCGAGAACTTGCTACTCGACGAGAACTTTGGACTCAAAATCGCCGACTTTGGGCTATCGGGACTGCGCGAGGGCGCCGACGGCGCCATCTTTGAGCTCTACACGCAGTGCGGTACGCGCTCGTACATGAGCCCAGAGGTGCTCTCGTGTCTGCCATACGAGGGCGAGCCGTCGGACGTCTGGTCGGCCGGCGTCGTGCTATTCATTATGCTCGCGGGCTTCCCGCCGTTTGGCATTGCGACTCGCCAGGACTGGTGGTTCCGCGCCTGTGCCGCGCGCCAGTATGAAGCGTTCTGGGCCGCCCACGCGCGCACGGCCGTGTTTTCGCCCGGCGCCATGTCGCTGCTCACGAGCATCTTCGCCGTGAACCCTCAGGAGCGTATCACGCTTGCGGAGATCAAGGTACGTTGTGTTATAATGATGGATGGATACAGGAGGATGGATAGTTGACCCTCTGCGTCTCTCTGTAGAACCACGAGTGGTTCAACGCGACGACCGTCTCCCCGGAGGACTTCCGAGCGGATCTGCTTGCGCGCAAGGACCAAGTTGAGATTGAGAAGCGCAACGAGCGCGAGAAGAAGCGCCAGGAGCAAATGCAGCAGCAGCAGCAGCAGAATGGAAAAACGCTCGACGGCGAGTTCGATCCCTTCCACGTGGACGTGATGCGCAGCATCGAGATGCCGTCGGCGCCGCCGTCCGAGGTCGGCTCGGACGTCTTTGTGGACCGCATCTCGATGACGTCGACCATCTCGACCATGTCGGACGTCTACGCCAGCGAACTCAACAAGTCGTTCCTGAGCAATGGCACCCCGGCGGCGCCGCTGTACCCCAAGGAATGTGTGGCGCTCTACACGAGCTTCCAGTCGAAGCGGTCACCCGCCGAGGTCCAAGCGCGCGTCGAGCTCGCGCTCACGGACGTGTCGGCGCGGTTCATTGCCAAGAAGGATCGGTTCAAGACCAAGGCGTCGATGAAGGACGAGCAAGTGTCATTCTCTGTGCGCATCTACACACTCCCCAACGTACGTATCTCTAGCTCAGAGTCTCTGTAGGCTGCCTTGCAGGCTTGTAGTGCTGCCAGGACCTTCTTTTTATCCTTCTTGTGTGGGCTAACGTTTTTTATTTATTTTGATACCCCAGGCACCCGACCGTTGCGTCGTGGAGTTCCGACGGACAAGCGGCAACTGCTTCCAGTTCCGCACAGCCTACGACAAGCTCAGTGCGCTGCTGGCGGACCTTGTGTGGAGCGGCAAGGACGGAGAGGACGAGGAAGTCGAAGAAGAGCCGAGCAGTGACCGGCGGGGCACAGATGGCTCGGAGGAGCTCATCTCGGACGAGGCCATGATGATCTAATTAGTTAAGTCGCATTAGTCGTGACTGCATGTGATCCATTCACCACCACCCATAGGCATCCTAACAACTGCAAGTAGTACCGTAGTATACCTCTATCTATTCAACTCGGCGGCTTAGTGCTTGACAATGCGCAAAGCACGGAGGCCACCAAGGGCGTCCTCCTGCTCTTGCGCCAGTGGGAAGAGCTCCGCTCGCATGATCTCATCAAGAGCCTGGAGTGCATGCTGTGCGTGGAAGCGCACGACGTCGTCCTTGTCCACGCGCGCCACGTGCTTGAGGGTGTGGTACATGGGCTTGAGCTGGTCGGGCAGTACCTCGACGATCTTGTAGCCCAGGAGCTGGAGCACATACTTGAGTAGGAACACTGCGCCGCGTCGCACGGCCACGACGCTGGAGGCCGACATGTCTAGTTCCAGTTGTAAGATGCCAAACACGCAGCTCAGTATGTCACTTGCAAAAGGAGCGAGGCTCCATTGCAGCAGGGCGCTGACCTCGGCGAGGTTCGAGAGACAGCTCGCACGCAGCGTGGCTTCAACGAGCGCGGCGTTGGCGGCTTGCACCTGCGCCTCTCGTTCCTCATCCGTCGGCTCGGCCTTGGCTTTGGTCTCCATCGGATAAATCTCCTGAATGAGCGAGAACGGCGTCTTCTTCTGGGAAGATGGACGTGGCGGCGGACGAATACACTCGAGGTACGTGGAGACAAAGACCTTTGCATACTTCGGCAGCGTCTCGCCGCATCGCTTGGCCGTGAACAAGAGCGCCTCGCTCAGCTTGATCCGTGTCTCCAAGGAATTTGTCTTGTCCCGTAGATTCGCAGTCAGCAATGGAATCGCCACGTCCGGGTGGGCGTCTGCAAGTGCCGCGAGCCCTTGGACGGCCGCGAGATATACGTAGCTCTCAGCGTCGGCCAGGTGGGCGATAAAGATCGTCATCAGTTGCGTGATGCGTGGTGTCCACTGTGCGTCGTTGCGGTGCGACTCGCTGCGTCGCACAAGCTTGGTCAGCGTGACCACGCCTCGCGCACGCAACGGCACGAGTGCACTCTGCATATCCTCAGCGGCATTAAGAAGCGTCTGCTCGAAAGATTCCTCCACCCGTTGCTTGGGTGTCTCCCTGGTGGCGGCGCCACGGCTGAGAATACTCGCGCGGGCATTTGTCGCAAGCTCCGAGATTTGTGGCCGCGGATAACGCGAGAGAGTTTCCAGCACGGGCAGCATGGCACGCAGCTCTCGCTCTTCCGACTCGGAGCGTTGCGAGGCGCCAGCTTCCAGGATCGTCATCAACACACCAAGACACACGGTCAGCACATCGTCGTCCTCTTCGTGGTCGTCTTCACCTTCAGTCGGGGTCTCTTGCTGAGCATCGACGATCGATGTCTTTTCTCTCGCAAACATGCCGAGCACGGTCGTGAGACACTGCAGCACGGTCTCGGCACTGCGTAGCACCGATGGACCAAGCGATTCAATGATCGCCAGTAACAGCGACAACGTGAGCTCGAGGCCGAGCGCATCGCGCGGAGCTTTCAGTGGTTCGTACGCGGCGAGTGTACCCTCCTCTGCAGGACGGGCTTGGGGATCCTTTTCATTTCCCGTCTCCATTGATTTCCGCACGCGCATATACGTGAGCAGCAGCGACGAAAAGAGCTCCCCAACGACCACAGAGTTCTCGAGCTCTTTTGCTGCCAGCAACTGCATCATGCCAACGACTGCAAGTCGCAGTGGTGTTGGCGGGTCGTTCTCTGCGTCCTCTCTCACGAGCTGCTTGGGACGCACACGCATGGCGATGCCGCCGGTTCCCCCTGGGCAAAACTCATATAGTGGTGCCCACTCGATGCAAGCTTCTTGTGGGTCACTTGAGACCGGCGACCGGACGCGACGAGGTCCACACGCTGCTAGCGACGGACGAAGTGGCGGCACGATGGGCAACACGGAGATCTGCAGTAGAGTCGCGGCACTTGGAATCGCCTTGATAAACGCTAACGAAGGAAAGAAATCCAAGACGTCAGCTGCGTGCCCCCTAGCTGTCTATGAATGCCCATAGAGAATCATACCAATGAGTGTCTCTTCAAGCGGAGGGCCGAGGAGGCTTTTACTTGCAACGGCAAAGCCGAAGAGGTGGACAAGCGGACGAAAGACGGGGACGAGTGCAAGCACCAACGTCTTGGCCGGTGGTGGTCCACAGAGGAGCACGTGCAGGAGTGCGACACACTCGGCAATCTCCGTTTCACTGGCTGTAATTTCTTTGCCGTCGGGGGTCTCGTAGACCAGCAATGGCTTGAACATCGGGACCACAAACTCTGTATCCAACACTGCGGGGAACCGCGTCGCCATCTCGCTCACCAGTACGGCCGCTGTCTCCCTCAGTAATTTGTTTTGGCGATTCGATCCATCAAACAGAGCACACACTTGACGCGCCAGCGACGCGGCGTAGACTTCCGGTTTCACGTGGCGCGGACACTGGCAGATTAGCGTCGCGACTTGGAGCCGCGCCTGGGTATTGCCTTCGTCCACGCCGGCCAAGAGCATCTCGATTGTGGTCTGCACGCCGCCGTCTTCCATGAGGAGCTGCGCAAGGCGCTGACCGCACCGCATCTTGAACGCTAAGATCGTATCCGTGCGTCCGGTGCTCTGGCCCAACGCCGCACGCAAACTCGCCATGCTGAGCCGCAGCGGCAGCACACTCAAAAGCGACGCCAATGTTCCAGTAGCGTCTCCGCTATTATCATTGGTCTCTCCATACACGAGCAACGCAATGACCTCGACGGCATACTTGGGCAGGAGAATGGGCTGGAGCGACGGCACGAGCAGCAGCAGCAGCATGGAGCGCGTGGCTGTGGCAAGAAGGCGAGTAGCTGCCTCCAGATCCACGACGCGGGTCTCAGCAACCTTACTGCCCCACGCCAGCACGTGGCTGGAAACTGAAACATAGATGTCCAACAAAATGCGTTGGTCAGTGAAGCTGACTTCCAACACACAATCCACTCTGTCGGTACGTACTCTCGAGGGTCTTGGTCGGGCGGCGGCGGTCGAGCGGAAGCAGCAGACCGTCTTCCACATGAGGGAACACGCTCCAGCAGAAGAACACCTCCACCGCGGCCTGCAGCACAGCATAGTCGCGCAGACTGAGCAGCCCCGCCGGCGCCGCCGGCGCTCGCCCGCTCGCAGGTTTCGGCGGCGGCGGCTGCGTTGCCTCGACCTCATCGATGCGCTTCATGGTGCTGCTGAGACATGCAAACAGTGATTGCATCGTGTGCGTGAACCGCGAGAGATCGGCGTCGGTGCCATTGCCGTCGACGTTGGCTTCGTTGGCTTCACTGGCATTGCTAGCGTTGTGGGCGTCCCAGCTCGTGCGGATCGCGTGGCGCACGTCGGCGTCTACGCGCTCGGGGCGTTTGGTGGCGCGCAACGCGTCGACAAACTCGCGCAGCACGCGCAGATCGTCCTGCTGCAGACGCACGAGCGCAGAGAGCGACGCGGTGGCCATTTGATCCCGTGCCTTCCAGAAGGAAAAATGGCAAGGGCAACCTTGCTATTCCAACTATTTGCAATAGTTGATACAGAATCAAATTTAAGAATCATCAGAAAACATAGCATTCTAGGATTTTAATCTATAATCTGATTCTTAATCGAAAGATGAAAATACAGGAAACTGGGGATCAGGACAATCCCCATTGATCGCCACAAGAGAACCAGCGTTTCCGTTTGCCTTGTTAAAATGTGTACGAACGAGAGACTCAGTGCATGTGTTTCAGCACAAGAATGGTCGTCATAATGAAGATGAGCACGAGCAGCAGGCCGATCATCTTCATTGGCCGACTGCTCTTCTGGGTCTCCTCGGCCTTCTCCAACTCGACGAGCCCCTTCTCCGTCTGCTCGACCACTTGCTCCATGTTGTAGTCGATGCGGTCGAGGATTGTGCCCTGGTCAATCACGAGCACCGCGAGCTCCTTGAAGATGGTCGCCAGCTCCGTGATGGACTCGGCGATCTTGTTGATCTCCTGGTCGCGCTCATTGATCACGTCTTCGGCGATGTCGACCTCCGTGACTTGCGCCTTGTTGAACCCCTACCGAAACTCCCATATAAGACACGGTCGGGCAGCCAAACCAACACCAGTTCTACGAGAGGACGCACCATATCCATGTTGCGACGTCCGCTCTTGCTGTTGCCCTCGGACAGGAAGTCAAACTCCACGGGGCCTTGCTTTTGGTTCTTGACGCGCGCCAAATAGTCCTTTTGGGACTTTCGGAAATCCCCCGAAAGCGACTGCAGCTGCGTGGCGAGCGCGCGCTGCACGTTCTGTCGTGTCTTGGCGTCGGCCGCCGAGTTGTCTCCTTGCTTGCCCATGCGCTGGAGCCCGCGCTCGGCGCTCCGGAACTCGTCCGTGATCTGCCCCGTCAGCTGGTCGATCTCTTGTTCGTGCTGCGACTCGGAGCCGTCGAACCGCACCATGAGCCGCTTTGTGTGTAGTTTGCTCAGCTTCTCCACTGCGTGTTTCAGCCGCTCAAGTCAGTCCCACCTAGTCCCATCCAGAGAGCAGTTTCTTCGCAACGTACTCATGTCCTTGATGTGGGCGACGTGCTGGTTGGTCTCGCCCACGACGCTGACCCATCCGGGCGCGATTGTGCCGGGAGCGGCCTCATAATCGACCGCGTCGGCCGCGTTCTTGACGAGCCCGTTGCCCTCTTCGCTGTAATGGACGATGTTCTTGCGCCGCAGACTCTTGGCCTTGGCGTCCTTGCGCAGCTGAGTGAACGCCCGCGTGAGGTCACGCGTCGCCATGCTTCCTCTGCTCTCTACTCGCTCTCTAGTGACTCAGCGCTCCCGTCTGCTCGCGTCGCCTCGCGCTGCCCACGCCCGTCGGATGCCCAAGCGTCCTGACTTTGGGAAGCGGTTTTTTATAGGGGGAACATGCGGAGCGTAACCCCTGATTTCGTAACCCCTCCCAACCCAGACTCCACGGGTTACGGTTCAGTTCGATGGGACGAGATGGGTACACCCCATTCTTGAAGAGGTCAAAGATGTTTCCACCAGCACGACTCACTGTGCATTGATTGAATATCCATATGACACTAATACGCGCCTTCTTCATCGTCTACGAGTACAGCGGTTGGAGAGAGAAGGACGCGTGGCCGGGCACCATCTCCGTCTTGCGGCCAAGGCGATGGGCCTGGATGAACACGGACGAGCCGTACCCTTCCAGCGACGTGAACGTGACTTCGCCGCCAAAATACCGGGCAAAGAGCCGTGCCATAGGCAGTCCGTAGCCGCCGCCGCTGAAGTGTTCCCGGAAGCTATGGTACCCATACGACTCCTTTGGTGGAAACTCGGAGCTGGTCGTATAGCCATAGTGCCAAAGCTTGTGCCAGTCGCTGCGCTTGACACCGCCGCCATTGTCCGAGACTTTGATCGTGAGGTCTTCGTGGCCCTGGTAGACGACGACCTCGACCGCCGGGAGCTCACCTGAACGACCATACTTGTGCGTGTCGGGGTAAATCGTGATGCCATCGATCGCAGTGAACTGCACAAACATACGACTGTTAGATCTGGGGTGATGAAAACGAAGCTGCGTCAGGGTAGTACGGTACGCACGTCGGGCATGACAAACCCCAGCAGTCGGCTGTTGGGATCCATGACCGATTCAAACTTGTGAACGGGTCGTGGCTTGGTGCTGTTCTGGAGGTCGTTATGGAGCTCCACCGTGGCACGCATGGCATTCTTCACGAGCTCAAAGACCATGTGGTGGAGATGCGACTCGACGTACGTGAACGGCGCCGACAGCTTCGACGCCAATTTGATCTCGACCTCGGGCACAGTCCCACAGTAGAGACGGCAGAGATTCGCGGCGCGGTCGCATGCACTGCGCACGGTCTCTGCCACGTTCACGAGCTCGACGCGACCGCCGACTTGGACCATGGACTCGACGTGCTGGCCGATGAGCATGCGGATGCCGATGCGCGCGAGGAAGAACGTGTCGAGACGATGCATGAGGTCTTCCTGGACCGCGTCAAACTTGAGTGTGTTGCGGCCCAGATCGGTGGACGCGAGTTCCTTGAGCCCACCGCAGATCAGCGGCACGAGATTGGCGCCGTTCTCCTTGGCCTTGCGGATCGCTTCCGTGAAGGCGAGTTCTTCCGAGACGTTGGTCGGTGGACGAACTGATCGGATCGAGTGGATCGAATGGCAATACACGCGCATGGCGCGCTGGATTGCCTCGGTCTCGGCGAGGCCAAGCGGCAGCTCGGATAGCTCTACAACCGCTCTTTCATCACGAGCCACACAAACAGTGAAAAGTCAGCCATCATTTATCACTGGGTTTGAATATATGAGATTGCATACCTCGCGAATCGGATTTGGAGCTCCTTGTGCAAGAAGTTTGCGGAGATCAGGCGCGTCTTGTTCGTGCCGTCGGCAAAGGTCTTCATTTGCTGGAGTGTCATGGGCGTCGGCGAAGTGGCGGCAATCTCGCGAATCTCGCTCATGGAGATCCCAGGGTCTTCCCTGCGTGACGTGACCAAACCAAATTGTCATACGGACGCCAACTTCATGGCCATAGAGATATACAGCGTGAGACCTACAGAATGGGCGTGCCGTTCTTGTGGGATGGTGCGAGCGGCTGTGTGAGCACACCAAAGGCGCGCCGCTGAGTCGCCGCCGCCGTCGCTTCCGTCGCTGTCACCAGCGACCGCCGAGTAAGTGGAGCCCGCAGCGGCCGCGCTGCCCAAACGCGCAGCAGCAGCCGCCGCTGCGTCGTGTGGCTCACTCGCATCGCGTGAAGAACGGAAATGCGGCTGAAGAAAGCGTGGAGCTCGTCGAGTTCCGCGGCGAGTTCTTGTGTTGTATCTTCAAGCGTTCGACTGATCACGCGGTGATGCGCATTCGCTTCCGACCGACAGAAAACAGAACCGACCGACCAGAAGGTGGGCAGTTAGGAACAATGATAGCGGTTATACGTTCCTAACTGGTTTTTCCCAGAAGACCAACCGAGGGGAAACAATTACGGGCGGGGAAACCAAGATGCCCGCGACAACGACGGCGGGGCCGGTGGACGACGCTGTAGCAGCGCTGCAGCCAAAGATTGAGGAGTCCGTGCTGCGCACAGCGGAGCTCTTCGCGCTTACGAAGCGTAACGCCACGAGCGCGTTTGATTTCGCCCCCAGGTGAGCGCGTATCTCTACAGAACGTATCACCCACGGTTGCTCATTCTCGTTTGTGTGCAACCGAATACAGTAAGAAAGTCAGGATCCACACCAAGCTCAATGGTCTGTACGCGAACATCCCCGAGTCGCTGCTGGAGGACAAGAAGCAGACGACGGTGACGGCTCCTACGGCAGAGGATGTCGAACCCACGGAGGCTTTGGCGACCGCGACTGGGGAGATGTCGCTGCTCGCGGAGATCGAGAAGGAGGCGCAAGAACAGAAGCGAGCAAAGGCGTACGTTTCGAGCTTGCATGTTGGTGTTTCCGGAAAATCATAACATTGGTGTGGATTGTAGATCTTCAGGTGGACTTCTGTCGGGCTCGTCGGCCGTCGTCGAGTACAAGGCGCCGGTCTCGTCGGCTCTTTCTACTACGACTGGCTCCGGACCAGCGCAGTTCGGAACGTCTGCGATTGTGAGAAGACGTGCCACACAAGTGCCCAAACCCAAATGGCACGCGCCGTGGAAGCTCAAGCGCGTCATCGCTGGCCACTTGGGCTGGGTGCGGTCGGTCGCGGTGGACCCGACAAACGACTGGTTCGTCACCGGCTCGGCTGATCGAACGATCAAAGTGTGGGATCTTGCCTCAGGGCAACTCAAGCTCACCCTCACTGGCCACATCAATACGATCCGTGGTCTTGAAGTCAGCCCTCGCCACCCATACCTGTTCTCGGCGGCTGAAGACAAGAAAGTGCTCTGTAAGGAAGACCCTTCGCCCTCTCTTTTCTCACAGGCTGCGGAATGCTTACTAACAAGAGTGCATGTTTGCTGTTGTACTGTAGGTTGGGATCTAGAGACCAACAAGGTGATTCGAAGCTACCACGGCCACCTCTCGGGCGTGTTCTCGCTCAAGGTCCACCCGACGCTGGACATCTTGATGACTGGTGGACGCGATGCTGTCACCCGAGTACGGACTGTGCGCCATACTAGTTTTATATAGCCCTACGCTAACTGATGGTCTGGCTATCATAGGTCTGGGATATGCGCACGAAGAACCAGATTCACGTGCTGGCTGGTCACCAAGGAACTGTGTGGGGTGTTGAGACACAAGCGACCGACCCGCAGGTCATCACAGCTTCGAGCGACAGCACGATCAAGGTATGTCTCTGTGACCTAACCACTTCATCCTCTATGCGGCTTCAACTCATACTTTTGCTTTTGTATATGCAGCTCTGGGATCTCGCTGCTGGTAAGGTCATGACAACGCTGACAAACCACAAGAAGGGAGTCCGTGCGTTGGCAAAATCCCCAGTGGTACGCTCTCTCCTATTATCACGCTTCTGTCTCTACTTCGAAACCTCATTCGTTTTTGTATGGGCTGTAGGACCATTCGTTCATTTCTGCTGCGGCCGATAATCTCAAGAAGTGGGACGCCAAGGATGGCCACTTTTTGCGCAACTTTTCGGGCCACAACGCGATCCTCAACTCGGTCGCAATTAACGAAGACAGCGTCATGGTCTCGAGTGCCGATAATGGTTCGATGAAGTTCTGGGACTACACGACCGGCTATTGCTTCCAGGAAGAAGTCACGAAGGTGCAGCCGGGCTCGCTCGACAGTGAAGCCGGTATCTATGCCTCGACGTTCGACAAGACCGGACTGTACGCCACGCGCTTCCTTTCCGATCTGCCCTATCTTCGTGCTGACTTTTCGTTGGATTTCATAGGCGATTCATCACGTGCGAGGCTGACAAGACGATCAAGATCTGGGCTGAAGACGACGAAGCAAGCGAAGACACTCACCCGATCGACATGGCCAAGTGGACCAAGGAGTTCACAGCGCCGAAACGCTACTAACTGCATTAGGTTAAATCCAATATGCGGATACCGTAACCACTATCCTCTCTTTCTCGAAAAATACGTTAAATGTCCATAGCAGATAACAGAGGTTTCTTACCTTCCAGCACAGGACTTCTTTAAAGTGGCGGGGATTCTGCCCAAGGGGAGACACAAAAAGCCCCTCGTGCCCGCCCAGCGAACCAGCGAGTGATCGATTTCCCCACGACCGCGCGACCTGATTAACTATGACGGCGATCGTCCCCAAGAAGATGAAGGTGAGCGAGCTGCGCGCAGAGCTGGAGGCGCGCGGACTGAGCTCCAACGGCCTCAAGTCGGAGCTCATCCAGCGTCTCGAAATGGCGCTCGACGAAGAGGAGTTTGGCAGCGCTGCCGAGGATCTCGCGCCACCCACGGACGACCACGCGAATGGAGAAAGTGCTCCAGCAAGCCCGAAGAAGGCGGTGCCCGTCAAGACGGCTCCAGCGGAGGCAACCAAGCCCAAGGTCACGGCCAAGCCGGTGTCCCCGAAGGCGCCGGTCGAAAAGGCGGCAACGACTGTCGCCAAGCCGGCAGTGGCCAACGCTGCTGCTGCATCGGTGGTGGCACCAGTGAACAAGGAAAACACGCCAGTGGCGCCCCAAGGGGTGTCGGAGGAAGAGAAGCGGAAAGCGCGTGCCGAGAAGTTTGGCATTCCGCTCTCGCTCGAGGACAAGAAGGCCGAGCGCGCCAAGCGCTTCAATCTGCCGGTCAAGGCCGATGAGGAAGTGAAGGAAAAGAAACTCGAACGGGCCAAGCGGTTTGGGCTCGAGACCCCCGAGACGGTGAGTCTAATTTAACAGTGGAAGATGGCGTGGCAGGCGGCGAGATGTAACAGTGTGGAAATGTGCTCTCGTAGTTGGATGAGAAGAAGGCTGCTCGCGCCGACCGCTTCGGCCTGAACGCCGAGTCCAAGAAGCGTCTCGAGCGCGCAAAGCGGTTCGGACTCGAGACGGCAGAGATTGTAAGCCGTGGGTCTTGGAGATCCTGGGGTCACTTCGCTCACATATTTCTGATGCATCTGTAGGTGGAAGAGAAGAAGCGTCGGCGCCTTGACCGCTTCAACGCATCCAAGTAGAAGCAGTCAACAATGCACGACGCAAAGCGACACTGTCGAGATGGGATGAATGACGAGCGGCAGGGAGTGGGCTATTGGGCACCGGACCAAACACGAGACGCGGCAAGGTCGCCCCTTCGTAGCGTACCGTCGCGTCTCGACGAGCCCGTTGTCGTGTCGTCGTTGTCTTTCGCATGGCGGCTCTAGTCGCCAATGCCAGCATGCCGTCCCGTCGCGTCCTTCAGCTTTGCCATCGTCGCATTCCCATTACAGAAGTCAATGGGGCCAACCCCTCCGCGAGGGTAACCAATATAACCACTGTGTAATTTATACCGCCCAAAGTTGCAACCAGTGACGCCCGGAATGTTCTTTATATCGCGTTTGCGAGAGAGAACAGTTCTCTCGCCAGCAATAAGTATGGTCGTAGAACACTACCAGAGCAGTGGAGAGCCCGCCATTTCTTGTTCTCTGTCGTGGGGATCTTCATTGTGGACGATCAAGCGACGCGCACGATCCCACAGCCGGTGGCCAGATTCAGGAAGCAGAGATCTCGTGGTGCTCTATGATTGGCTGAAATACTGCTTCAATACTGTAAGAACCGATTTTTCATCCAATCCGACCGGTTGTGAAATTGATATCGTCTCGTTGTGGGGTTTTGGATCTTGGAACAAACTTGTTCTCACCCCTCCTCGCTTTTTGTTCTCCCTCTGGCGATCACGGGCACATCGCCTTGCCTCCTCCCTCCCCTCCTCTGCGTTCGACTTCCTCCCCCCCCTCACTTCAATTCCCCTTTCGTCCGCTCAGTGCGTTTCCGTCCTCTTCCGTGGCCGCGTCCTCCATTGCGGAGCGCACCAGGCAAGGACCAAGTCGACCGATCGGACTCTGCGCGCCAGTCTTCTCGTCCCCTCCCCTCCCTCTCCTCCGCTCCCCCTCCTCTCTCTCGACCATGGCGACGCCCCTGCCGATCCACAAGCAGGCGTCCAAGACGGACGACCTGGAGATCCTCCCCGTGGAGGTGGGCGAGTCCATTTGGGTGCCGGGCACCGACAGCGTCTGGGACCGCGCGACCGTCATGGCCATCGGCGGGCTCAAGGTGACGGTGCGCACGGCGGCCGGCAAGGTGCAGCAGGTGGACCGGTCGCTCGCGCTGCCGCAGAACCCGCGCGTGGCCGACGACATGACGGCGCTCTACTACATCCACGAGGCCGGCGTGCTGCACAACCTGGCCGAGCGCTCGCGGCTCGAGGGCCCCGACGGCGGCGACGGCCAGCAGAAGCCCTACACGTTCATGGCCAACGTGCTGATCGCCGTGAACCCGCTGCGCGAGACGCCGCACCCGCGCGTGAGCGACGTCGTGTCGTCGGCCGGCGGCGCGCCGCACCCGTTTGCCATCGCCGAGATGGCGTACCAGCAAATGGTCTTCAACGCCGGCACGGAGCAGCCGACGAACCAGTCGGTCGTCATCTCGGGCGAGTCGGGCGCCGGCAAGACCGAGTCGTCCAAGATCGTGCTGCGCCACCTCACGACGCGCGGGCTCTACGGCAAGAACGCCAAGCCGGCCGAGATCGAGTCGCGCTTCGCGGCCGACCACGCCAAGAAGGGCAGCTCGTCGTCGCTCGACGAGCGGCTCATTGAGCAGAACCCGATCCTCGAGGCGTTTGGCAACGCCAAGACGCTGCGCAACCACAACTCGTCGCGCTTCGGCAAGTTCATGAAGCTCCAGTTCACGAGCGACGGGCAGTTCACGCTGGCCGGCGCCTTTGTCGAGACGTACCTGCTCGAGAAGTCGCGCCTCGTGTACCAAGTGGACGGCGAGCGCAACTTCCACATTTTCTACCAGCTCCTCGCCGGCGCGTCGCCGCAGATGAAGCAGCAGTTCCAGCTCACGACGCCCGAGGAGTACGACTACCTGAACCAGAGCGGCTGCTTCGTGGCCGAAGACACGGACGACCGCGCCGACTTTGCCGCCGTCGTCAAGGGCCTCGCGTGCGTCGGCATGAACGACGCCAAGCAAAAGGTGCTGTTCTCGGTCATTGCCGGCCTGCTCCACTTGGGCAACATTGACTTTGACGAGGAAGACACGGCCGAGGGCGAGGCCGCGGCCATTGACAAGCCCAGTGCCAAGCGCGCCGTCGTCACGGCCGCCGAGCTGCTGGGCGTGACGCCCGATGCGCTCACGCGCGTCGTCACGGAGCGCGTCATTGTCACGCGCGACGAGACGTTCACGGTGCGCCACAACCTGCAGAACGCCGTGTACGCGCGCGACGCGATCGCCAAGGCGCTCTACTCGAAGCTCTTCGACTGGGTCATTGAACAGGTCAACAAGTCGCTCGGGCAGGACCCGGCGCCGCTGCCGTACATTGGCGTGCTCGACATTTTCGGCTTTGAGAGCTTCCAGCGCAACGACTACGAGCAGCTCCTGATCAACTACACGAACGAAGTGCTCCAGGCCACGTTCAACAACCAGGTCTTTATCGCCGAGATGGAGCTGTACAAGCGCGAGGGCATCACGGTCGGCAAGATCGCGTGGCCCGACAACCGCGAGTGCGTCGAGCTCATTGCCGGCAAGCCCGACGGCATCCTCGCGATCCTCGACGCCGAGGCCATGAACCCCAAGCCGAGCGACGACAAGTTTCTCGCGGCGCTCCACCGGCGCCACACCAAGAACCCGTACTTTCCGCGCCCGCACCCGAAAGACATGCAGCAAATGTTCATCGTGCGCCACTTTGCCGGCGCCGTGTCGTACTCGATCGGCGCCTTCATGGACAAGAACAACGACACGATCCCGCCCGACATGGCGCAGCTCTTTACGGGCTCGTCCAACGGCCTCGTGCTCTCGCTCTTCAAGGGCGAGATGGCCCAGACCGCCGCGCCCGGCAAGAAGCGCGTGCTCAAGAGCGTGGCCGCCAAGTTCTCGCGCCAGATGCAGGAGCTCGTGGACACGCTCGACGCCACGCGCTGCAACTTCATCCGCTGCATCAAGCCCAACGCGCTTATGCGCGTCGGCAGCTTCGACCCGCGGTACGTCGTGGGCCAGCTGCGGTGCCAGGGCATCATGCAGACGGCCCAGGTGCTCAAGGTCGGCCTGCCCACGCGCGTGCCGTACAGCGAACTCGTGGGCGCCTACAAGAAGTTCATGCCGCCCGACGCGCAGCGGCTCTTTGCGAACCAGAGTGACCCGACGCTCATCACGGCCATTCTCTGGGCCTTCCAGGTGCCCATGGACGCGTACAAGCTCGGTATCACGCGACTCTTCTTCAAGGCCGGCAAGATTGCGCTGCTCGACGCGATCCTCAAGATCAACTGGGCGGTCGACGGCCCGCGCATTGTCGCGCGCATGAAGCTCTGGCTCGCGCGGCGCCGCTGGCGCGTCGGGCTCGCCAAGGTCGTGGCGCAGAACTCGTTCCGGCAGCTGCTGCGCAAGATCCAGGCGCGCCGCGACGCGATCGTGCGCATCCAGCAGTGGTGGCGCGGCGTCGGCCTTCGCCGCGAGTTCAAGAAGACCAAGAGCGCGGCCGTGGTCATGCAGGCGCTGTTCCGCGGCTTCCGCGCGCGCCGCGTCTTCAAGACCAAGAAGCAAGAGATGCTCGCGCAGGCCGAAGCGCGCGCCGCCGAGATGCGGCGCCAGGCCGAAGAGGCCAAGCGCCGCGAAGAGCAGGCACGGCTCGCGGCCGAGATGGCGCGCCGCGAGTCGATGGCGCGCGAGGCCGCCGAGGAAGACCGCCGCCGCATGGAGGAAGAGGCCACGCGCGCCGAGCAGGAGGCCATTCGGTACGCACAGGAGGCCGCGGCGGCCGTGCGCGAGGCCGAAGCCGCAGCGGCCGAGGCTGCGTCGGCTGTCGAGATGGAGCGCCAGGCCGAGCTGCGCGCGATTGCCGAGGCGCGCGAGCTCGAGATCCGCATGCAGCGCGAGCGCGAGGAAGCCGAGCAGCGCAAGCAGGAGGCGCTGCTGCGCGCCGCGACCGTGAGCGCGAGCCTGCTGGGCGGTCTCGCGACGGTTAACACGATGTCGGGCGCGGCCGGCGAGGTCAACGTTGTCGAGATCCCGGCCGATCTGTCGCAGGAGAACAAGGAGCAACTGCTGCAGCTCAACGAGCTCTTGCTCAGCGGTGCCATCTCGCAGGGCGAGTACGACGAGCTCGTGCCGTTCCTGCTGGAGCAGCCCGTGGAGGAAGGCTCGGGTGCGCAGCTCACGGCCGAGCAGGAAGAGTCGCTCACGCGGCTCTACTCGGCGGGCGTCTACGGCATCCAGATTCGCTGCCCGGCGTGTGGCGCGACCAACAACACGGCGAACGGCAACCACTGCGAGAGCTGCGGCTCGCTGCTCACGACGTCGGACGAGGCCTCCAACGCGGCGCAGGCGCACACCGGGTGGGGCGGTGGTGGATATGGGCGCGGCCGCTCGGTGTCGCGCCCCGGCGCCGCGCTGTCGATGCTCACGTCGCCCGTGGGCTCGTTTGCCATGGACGGCCACCGCATTACGATCCACGACGGGTTCCTCCAGGTGCAAATGCACCGCACGCAAGTGCTGCAGGACGACAACTATGCTGAGTACACGGTGTATGTGCTGCGGTGCCAGTGGCAGCCCAAGGAGCAGGGCTCGGAGCCCACGACGTGGCTCGTGTCGCACCGCTTCAGTGTCTTTGAGCGACTCCACAAGGACCTCAAGCACAAGATCCCGCCCACGGTCGCCACGCTGCCCAACTTCCCGCGCAAGCACCGTCTCGGCGGTGTCTTTGGCGGCAAGTCGGGCAACTCGGCCGAGATTGTCGAGGAGCGCAAGCGGGGGCTGGAGAGCTACGTTGGCCAAGTGCTCGACATCTGTGCGCGCCTGCCCGACACGCTCACGGTGCCCGAGCTCGACCGCTTCCTCAACCTGTCGCGCCAGGTGGAGCAGTACCGTCGCCACCTCGCGGCCGCGGCGGCCAGTGCGGCGGCCGGCGCCGAGGCAGCTGCTGGCACTGGTTCAGGGGGTCCGCCGGGTCCCCAGGTGTACCAGGGCCCGGCAAGCGGTGCCGAGGCGCTGGCGGCGCGTGAGCAGTCGCGTCTACCCACGGAGCTGCCCACACCGCTGGACGAGGACGAGCTCACGCAGACGGAGCAGGCCGTCGCGCTGCTCAACAGCTCGATCCGCAATGCGCGCGGCGACCTGCGTCGCGACGCGGCCGTGCAGCACCACCTCAAGGTCTGCGTGCAGCTGCTCCCGCGGCTCCAGATCTCGGCCAACCTGGACAACCCGTTTGCCAATGTCGACTTGATCCCGCGCGCCATGCAGTGCCAGGAAGACTTGGAGATGACCATGAACCTGTACAATGACTCGCTCCTGGCTGTGAGCGAGACGTACATGTTGTCGGCGCAGGAAGCCGGTGGCACGATGCAGGTGCCGCCGCCCTACGTGCCCGGCCAGCAGAACTCGTACCAGCGCAGCTACGGCGCGTAAGAGACCGACGAGAGACAGAGAGAGACGCCAGGCGTGTGTGTGTTTGCATAGGGAAGAACAAGAAGAGAATGGACGGACCCGTGCGGTGGCGAGTGGGTGTGTGGGCCGACGGCGAGCCCGCGGGATGGTCTCACTTGTGGAGACTTGTCTCAGACCAACGAGGAGCTACGGACGGTCCGACGGCAGCTACGTGCTGAGATGAAGTAGGTAGCAACAGAAGAAGACGAGAAACTGATAAACACTATCGAAAGGACGCCCCCACTGTGCACTTGACATGTTCCTCGTTCCTACTAAGCGACCGAGACGGCGGCCTCGGTCTCGTACGTTTGCTGGAGCCAGCGGACCTCGAGCAGCTGCAGGAACGCGTTGCGCGTGAGGTTCTCGCGTGTGACGAAGCGCAGCGTCTGCGTGGCATTGCCCACCAAGTGGAACGAGTTGCGGTCCCAGAGGCCGCGCACGCGCGGCACCTCGACTTCGACAAAGAGCGCGACAAAGCCGTCCGTCTGCAACGCCACGTCGAACGCCGTGTGGTTGCCACCATCAGCGACGCTCGAGGCCGTGACGCTCGTGACAGTGACGCGGCCGTGGCCCAGCGCGAGATGCTTGAACGGCGCGAAAAAGAAGAAGGCGTCGCTACAGGCAATGGCGGGATCGCCCGCGTCGCAGCGAAGCCGGAGAAAGCAGTGGGCCGCGTCACACGGTGCCGTCAGCAACGAAGAGACCGTAACGTTGTCGAGCAGCTCACTGCTGAGGCGAGGCAGCGCCGCCCTGGCCGCCGCCTGGAACGAGTGCACGACATCTCCAGTATCGGTGGCCACGACCTCATAGACGAGCTGGATCGAGAGGTCCTTGTCCTTGAGATCGTTGACGCCCACGACCGTGAGCTCGTGGTTGGTCATCTGCACCACGCTGAGCAGCACGGGCGCGTAGGCGCGCTGCACGGCGTACTGAAGACTCTTCCAGCGGCCGTCAAACTCGATGCTCGACCAGCTCGTGCCCTGCCACACGTCGTTTAGCTGCCAGTAGAGAATGCCCATGGTGCCGCCGCCACGCATAGGGTTCCTGCTGCGGCGCCAGGCCTCGATGGCCGTCTGGTAGCAGAGCCCCTGCTGGATCTGCGTGAGGTACAGGTACGCGCCAACGCGCGTGGTCACGTTCAGCTGAAAGTCTCCGTCCAGCGGCGTCGCGAGCCACGACTCATCCAGGAACGGGAACGGTACGTGAAAGCGGCGCGCGATCTGCGTCGCCATTTGCACTGTGCCGTTCTCGTGGCGCTCGCGGAACTTCAGTAGCCGCCAAAACGCCTGAAATGAGCTCCAGTCCTCTGGTGCACTCACGTCCTGAAGACCCACGAGCGACGGCATGCTCTGGAAGCCAAACTCCGACACGAAGCGCGCGTGCGGGTACATGCGCGGGTCCTGGCAGTCGCCAGAGTAGTTGTAGTAGTGCACGTCGCCAAACGCAATGGCGTTCGTGGAGCGGCCCCAGCGCTTGACGTACGGGTCCTGCGACAGCAGGCCATTGGACGGCGACGTGTCGACAAACGGCCGCGACGTCCGGTCCAGCTTGAGAACAATGGGGCGAAGCGTGTCGACAAAGATGGCCGTGAAGTCGGTGACCGCCACGTCGCGGTTGAACGGCGGCTTGTCCGAGGGCATGAAGTCACCGGCGGCGAAGGCCTCCATCATGTTTTCGTTCTCATTGTTGCCGCCCCAGATGGCGAGGCTCGTAAACTTACGCAGGCGGCGTGTCTGGAACTCGACTTCGGCGCGGACCTCGCCGAGGAAGCCGCGGTCGCGCGGGTACATGGCGCACGCAAACATGAACTCGTGCCACACGAGTAGTCCGAGGCGGTCGCACGTCTCGTAGAAAAAGTCCGACTCGTACCGGCCGCCGCCCCAGACGCGCACCATGTTCATGTTGGATGCCACGGCGCTTTGCAAGAGAAATGCCACCTTGTCGGACGTGACGCGAGTCGGGAAGGAATCGTTGGGGATCCAGTTGGCGCCCTTCATGAAGATGGGGACGCTGTTGATGCGGAAGAAGAAGGTCTCGCCCGGGACGCCACCGGCCTGCGTCGGTTGCTGCACCAGTTCGATCGACCGGAAGCCGATGCGGTGCAACAGCGTTGCCAGTGGCGTCACGCCGTCGTCTCCAAAGGCGTCGACGCGGACCTCGTAGAGGTGCGGGTCGCCGTGGCCCGAGGGCCACCACAGCGTAGGGTTCTGGATGGCGAACGGCACCGACACCTCGGTCGCCACTGTGAGCGACGCTGTGGCGACAGTGTCGGCGAGATCCACTTTGATATCGTCGCCGTGGCGCTCGCCATCGAGTGACAGGCGAAGCGTCACGTGGCGCAGCGAGGGCACGCTCTGGACGTCCAGAGTCACGTGGCCCGTGACCGACGAAAAGTCGTTGAAGGCGGGGAATTCATAGACGACGTTGATGTCGTCCAGACGCGCGACAACCGAACCATCGGTGGTCTCCTCTGCGGACGAGATCCACTCGACAAAGGCCGGACCGGCGATGCCCGACGTGGCGTACGCCGGCCCCCAGTCCCAGCCAAAGTCCGAGCCGGCCTTGCGCAGGAATGGACGATGCGACGGCTCGGCCCAGACGTTAAAGTTGCGCGTCGCGGGGACCTCGTATGGATACGCTGCGGCCTACAGAGGGGTCATACAGAGCATAAGTGATCGGATGTGGGTTTCAAGAGAACCGCATCGGCACGCACCGCCTGCTGCATGTAGTCGAGCGGCGACATGAAGACGACTTGGAGAATGTTGTCGCCCGTCTTGTTCCGCATCAGTTTGGCCGGCAGTGCAAACGCGTGCGGGCGGAAGGCGTTCACCGCCGGCGCACCGAGCGACTCGCCGTTGAGCGTGACGTGGGCGACGCCGTCGAGCGTCTCAAACACGACGCGCGCGTCGCCCGTGACGGCCTTCGGCAGTGGCGTCTCGTAGACCCACGTCGTCTGCGCGATCCACTGCATGTCGATCTCATTGAAGCGGCGGTACGGATCCTCAGTGATCACGCCGCCGGCGAGCAAGTGCAAGTGCGACGTGCCTGGCGTCGTTGCGTTGGCGATCGAGACCGAGCCATTGAGCGAGCGGAAGCGCCACGTCGACAGCGGCGCGCGGCGCAGCGACGACGCAGAGGAAGCAGCCGCGGAGCAGCAGGCGGCGAGCGCCAGCATCAGCTGAAGCGAGCGCGCCATGCGGAGGATGCTCAAGGGGAAGAGGATTTCGCCAGTGACTGAGCGCAGCCGGTGGCTATGTGAGACTTTCGGGTGATGAGCAGCTACAACTCAGACGAAAAACCTTGCGCAAACTTCAACCTGATGAGGTTTTGAGTGTGGGCGTACACCGGTCTCCTATTGAAGATGCATGATGATGCAAGGAGATGTTGCCTTTCATGATGGCTTCATCTGATCCCATCACGCGAGGAACCTCACGAGAAGATCTGGAAAAAGCTGTTGGATCCCATTGTATAAATAGGAGCTTGTCATCCGAGCGCATCTGAGGATGGAAGCACACGCATATGTCGATTCGCACTGTCGCCATGACGCTGTTCGCGCTGCCGCGGGAGATCGCGCATCTTGTGACGGCCTTCCTAACGCTTCATGAGATCGTCGTGTTGGTGGGATGGACTCGCGGGTCGGCGAAGACCCACGGGCTGAACCAGTTCCTGCCTGCAGTTAAAGAGCTCGATTTGCACGTATCGAACAGCACCTTTTGCCTGCGGAGTGAAAGGCGTCAGCGAAACAAGCAGAGCCAAGTGCCTCCTGGTCGACGCAAAGACCACCACCGACGCGCCCCAGAACCTGCACCGGCTTCAGCTCCGTCTTGTCTGGACCGTTTGGCTTGTGTCTACCACAATAGCAGTCTGCGAAGCCTTTTGCTGACGAATGAGGTCTACGCCTCCATCGCACGAACCAAAGTGGACGCGACCGAGGCACTCGACCACCTCAGCATTGGTGAAGACGGCATCGGCACGCGCCAATTCGTTGCGATCGATATCCTCGAGACGCTGCAGCTCAGGCGACAGCTGAACCGTTTCGCAGTTGCACGCACGCTCGCTCTCGCTCTTCGACTGTCGCTGCATGACGTGGTCGAGTGGATTCTTCTTCACTGGCGGCTCGAGCACATTCCGCCGCGGCTCCGTACGGACGTGATGGTTGCGAGTTGTGAGTACGACGATCAAGCCATCGGCCGACATGTGACGGATCAGTTGCTGCAACTGGATACACCGAACGCAAACAAATCACGATGTGTGCTGGTTTCGGCCACGCGGCACGGTCGTCTCGAGACTGTTCGTAGCTTGCTGGAACTCATGTCTCCCCGCGGACTACTCGGCGAGGAGGTGCTGCAAGACGCACTAACGGCCGCTGCTGAAGGAGGGCGCTGCGACGCTCTCCGCTTGATTGTGGAAACAGCAGAAGCCCACGCTATCGTTATCGATGGAACGCATGCGCTCGCGTTCGCATGCAGAGCCAAGCACCATGGAGCTGTTGCGTTTCTGCTCGCTTCGCCGCTTCCCATCATAAGCAACGGCACTTTTGCAACACACACAAGTGTGTTGGCTGCTGCGGTACAAGGAGGCGACTCGGAAATCGTGGCGGCGATACTTGCAGACCCTCAAGCAAATCGATGGGATCCGCTTGCGCTTCAGCTTGCTGCCGGTGACGGAAATCCACACATCGTGAAACAGCTCTTAAAGCACCAGCATTGCCGGCCTAGCGATATCGCTATAGCGCTCCGTTCCCTCCCTCGGTCCCCTGCACAGTGGGAGCTAGTGCGTGAGCTTGTGAGCCACGAGCACGGTCAGCGGCTGGACCCATGGGAACTTCTCGATGTCGTGTGCTCTGTCGGGATCACCGAGCTGATCGTTCACATCCTGTCGACTTCAGTTGATGTAGGCAATTGCATGGACCGGAAGTACTGGCGTCCACTGGTCACGGCAGCGCGAAATGGTCACGACGAGGTGGTCGACCAGATTCTTCAGGGAACGGGTGTATGGCGAGCATTGTCGATGGATAACTCACTCGACAGCCATGTGGAAATGGCGGAGGCATTCCTCGCAGCTTGCCATCGCGGCCATCTTTCCGTGGCGCAGCAACTCATCACTCACGTGTCTCTTGATATGGTCCAGCTTCTCCGAATAGTTGAAGCCGCTGCCGCGGCACCGTCGTCGTCGGTTCTCCTTTGGCTCATCTCAAACCACGACGATATCGTTTGCGAATGCGACCTGGAGGCCGCGCTCCAGTACGCGTGCGCTCACGGCCGCACTGACTCTGCTCGCTTGCTCCTGAGCCACGGTCGTGTGAGGTTCGCCGATGGGCTTCCGATTCAGTTTGCAGCGACATGTGGCGCAGTGGATCTCGTCTCTCTGCTGCTTGCACATCCACGCGTCACCCATCGATACGAGCTCGAAGCCGCTCTGGTTGATGCGTCCCGTGAAGGCCACACCGCTGTCGTTGCGCTGTTGCTTGCCGACCCGCGCCTTGAAATCACCGGGGGTACAGCGTTCCACGAAGCCGCCGATCGTGGTCACATCGACGTGCTGAGCATGTTGATGCACACTCCTGTCATGTGGCGTGAACCTGAGGTGCTGGATCTGCAAGTGGCATACTCCCGTGCGGCTCGCCACGGTCATTACACTGCCCTTTTCGTACTCTTGAACGATCCGCGCGTACAGTTACCGCGCAATGGGGCAATCACACGAGTCGATGATCTTCCCAAACGAGCAGGCGACTCTGCGTGGTGTTCGTTCCTACGACGATTTCTTCGTCACCCACGAGTGGATCCGACAGCAGAAGACAACCAGTTGCTTCGTGATGCGTGCCTGCAGGCGAAACGAGGAGTCGTTGACTCGTTGCTTCGTAGCGGCCGAGTCACGGTGGACTCGGCGATCCTCGACACTGCGGAGGATCTCGCGCGTCTCTCCAGAGCGCCCTCAACACGCCGCATGTCGGCACGACTCGCGCGTCGCTATTCACTCCTTGTTGAAGATCTACAACGGCACTCACGAAAGCACCCGGTTGTCTAGCGTTTGGCAGACGCGATACAAGTATGCATACTGAGAAATGTATATTACAAGCCAGAGCAAAGGCTCACGCGGGCAGCACGTCGAGGATGCCTTCGTACATCCCCTTCCGCACCTCTGGTTCGATCGTGCGCGCGAACTCGTCGATCGGCCGCGGCTTGACCACACCGGCGGTCGCTAGAGATGTCAAGAGATGCGGCAAAGTCAGATGATCCCCGAGGAAAATAGAGAATATGAACAGCACACATCAGCACCATCACAGTAGACGCGGTACTCGGCCTGCAGTGTCGCGTCCTGCAGATTGCGGCGGCGCACGGTACGCTGCGTGCGGCACGCGGTCGCTGCCTTCGGGCGCGCGAGTTCCGAGTCGCTCAACGCGTGCGTCTCGTCCTTGTCGTCGTCCGAAGGCTCGGGCGGCGGCGTCGGCGCCTTCTCCACCTTGAGCTCCGTCTTGTCGATCATCGCAAAGTACTACATTTCACAGACACGACGACAAGTCAGCACCACGCCGAGCGCGGCAGAGGCAGACGCAAACAACGTACGGCGTTGAGGCTCTCGAGCGCGGCGCTGTGCTGCTTCTCCTGAGACTTGCGGCGCCTCGCGTGGCGCTTGGCGTCGTCGTCCCCCAGCAGCTCACGCAGCGACAGGTTGCGCTCCACGGCGGACGGCAGCGAGCGGCGCGCGCGGCGGTCACGGGGCATGGCGGCGGGGTTTCTTTGAATGCGAGTTTCCCGCGCGAAAAGGGAAACGGCGCGTGGACCACACCATACACCGGGACAGGAATGATGGTCTGCTTTGATTAGAAGCCCCTATGATTTTGCGCATCATCACTGAGATCAATATCGGCGTTCGCAAGGTCATGGGAGGAACGGGAATGATGGTCTCCCTCTATTAGAAGCCCCCACGCACTATCATTTTACGTCCCCCGCCTTCATATCGGCGTCAGCGTCGGCATGGTCACGCTTCCGGATCTTGGATCGCATGCCCCTTCAGCAGCTCTGGAAAGCGCCAGTGCCGACGGCACGCAGCCAATTCGCGCCGCCACCGCCAGCAGGACCACGCGCGGATCCACCGCCATGATGCGCGAACTGCAGGCGCTCCGTGTAGACGTGGGGAGTTTGAAGAGGCGGCTTGAGGAGCTGGAAGCCGAGAGGAGTAATGAGATCGCAAGGCTACGGGTCGAGATAGAAGACGGCATGGACATGATCAACCGGAGCATCAAGCGCATTGCTCGGCCGCCAGTAACTCGACCGCAGTCAGGAACGACCATGGCCTCCACGGCCGCAAGGCCAACTCAGCCAGTGATTCGACCGCAACCAAAAACGACCGTGGCCCCCACGACCGCAAAGCCGGTTCAGCCAGCAGTTCGACCGCAGTCAGGAACGACCATGACCACCACGACCGCAAGGCCGATCCAACCGGCAGTTCTACCGCAGTCAAGAACGACAGTGGCCACCACGACCTCAAAGCCAATACTCAAACTGCCCAAGTGCCCGCGAGATCTGTACATCCTCTGGCAGGAGTACGAGGTCGGGCGTGACGGAGTGAAGCCTGCGAAGCTCTTGACGAGTGCGGAAAGAGGTGCGAACAAGTCTGCTTACAGTCGCCGGAAAGTCTTTTGGGACGCCATTGATAGCATGGTGGGCCGGGGCCATACGAGCGACTCGGCGATTGACAAAGTCTATCACGTGTACGGGCGCGATTTGTGCGTCACCGACATCCTCAAGAAGATGCGGGTTGATCGGCAGAATGGAGGGCACCCAGAGCTTTTCTGAAGGGCGCATTTCCTGTCCCAGATTCTGTCCATGTTCATGCGTACAAGTAGCACTTTTGAAATGCAATGTGACTTCCATTAACGCATCGTCACACACCAACCTTGCAGTCCTTTCCTCTGCAGCGCTTGAAAGCGTCTCCCAACTATGCGTTGGCCGGCGAGTCCAACAGACCGACGAGCAGCGCCCTGTAGTCACCGCTCGTCTCGCCCTTGACGCGGTCTTTGAGCGACTTGCTGTAAATGCGCTGGTATTCCTTGCTCACTTCCTGGAGGAACGGGCGGAAGCGAACGAGCGCCGCACTCAGACCCAGTTCGTCGGTGCCGAAGCCTTTCATCGTACTCTCGGCGTGCTCTGCGAACGTCTTGTACGGGTCCAGCGACACACCAACTGGCCCAGAAAAGAACCCAATTTCGTCAGTCCCAGCAATCTTCAGAACCACGGACAGCCCGGCCAAAACGCACCAAAGTACAGGAGCGCTTTCTCCGCGTCCCCACCAAACTCCTTCTTGACCGCCACGTGGATGGTGTTGTTGTACTTCTTGGCATACCACGCGTTGAGCATCTCGAAGTACTGGGGCGGGCTCGAGAACAGGATCTTGATGAACGTCTCCTCGTCCGTGCCCCACTTGCCCTCGCCAGCCTTGTAGAGCTTCTCGGCATCTTCTTGAGCCTTCGCATCCGTGTGGAAAGCCGGGTTGAAAGGGATCAATTGCGACTGCCACAGCAACGACCATCGTCAGTTCGCGCCCCTTCTACTGTAACCCCCACCAACTCTGAGGTCCGCTCACCTGAACGGCCGCCATGATGACCTTCTTGAAGTCGCCGCTCAACTCCGAGTTGAGCACAACGCCAAGATCCTTGTTGTACTTCTCAAAGTACGTTTTCTTGAGCAGCGCCATCTCTTCCGGCGTGCGTCCGATCACAACCTAGTAACACAGGCGTTAGAGTCGCCAACTAGAAAATCCGTAATGCGCAACAAATATCCTACCGGGTAGAGCAGCTTCTCGTTCGTGCCAGCACCGCTGCAGGCCTTGTTTAGGATGAGCGCCTCCATCTCGTTCAGCGGCAGGCAAAGCAAGCGCGCGAGGAAGCCAAAGTCGCCCGATGTCTCGCTGTCGATGAGCTTCTCAAGGTCCGTGCTGTGCACTTCCTTGTAGCGCCACATGAGCAGCTCGCGGTCCATGTCGTTCATGCTCGTGAGCACGCGGATGATCGTGTTCTCGTTCGTGCCCAGGCCCTTGCAGGCCTTGTAGATCTCCTTGACGCCCTCTTCCACGTGCGGAGGGTAGTTTTGCGGCGCCGCGCGCGTCTCATCAAAGAGCGCGGGGTAGTAAAAGTTGATGGTCATGGTCGAGCAAGTCGGGTCGGCGTGGAGGCAGATTCGAGAATGAAGGACTACCGAGGCCGGACCGACCAGCTCCCTTCTTCAACTGGTCCCTCCCATGTTGACTGAGTCCACAGTGTCGCAGAACCTGTATATACCTATTACCTTACATGAGCTTATCGCATGATATATCTCTTCCCAGAGGAGCTCACGTGTGATTGGTTAGTTCAAAGTGTACCCACGGCACTTTGGCTTCGGAAATCACCGCATTGGGTTCAAAACGAGGTCAACTGGTCGTGAATCCAGTACGTGCTTATGGACCTAAGATGGGCCTCCGCTGGTGCCTTGTGCGCTGTACGAACGAACTATCAGCTTCTGGCTGCGAGCGTCACCAGCAGCGCGTCCTGCTTGTAGAAGAGCTGCGTCTCGTACGCCCCGATAGCAGCGCCGATCGTGCCGTTGACGCGCATCAGCAGCCCCGTGGTCGCCGTGCGGAAGATCGCCGCAATAGCTTCTGCACTGATGAAACCCTCCACGCTGGCCGCCATGCACTTGCCAATCGTCCTCGCGTGCGGACACAGCGGGAGTGTTTCGCACTGATGGCCCTGGCAGCACGAATAGCAACCCTTCGACTTGGCCGGGATGAAGATGGGCTCAAAGTCATCCGGCGCGAACCGAGCCAGCGGCACCGTGTAGTAGGAGTCGCACACAAGACCATTGCTCACTACAAAGACACAAGAACAAAACGTCAGGCACTTGTCCATCCGTACAAGAACACTGTGAGCGCCAGGTACCGCTGCGCTGGTTCTCGCACGGATATAGCAGAAGGTCGACCCCCGTGACCGTGATGTTCTCGCTAAACGGGTTTTGCAACTTCAGCGACGTGGGCATCTGGTTCAGATGCAAGATCGAGGGCAAGTACAGCATTGACGACGTCACGAGCGATGGCGTGTCGGGAAAGAAATCTGGCAGCGTCGGCAGCAACGATGGAATGCGCAGCGCGACCAGAGCCGGCTGCAGCACATCCAACGGCGTGCTCTGCCTCGACCCACCAATGACAATCTAGGAGAACGAAACGTCAGACAATTGTGTCTACATGGCAGATCAACTCGAGCTTCACCCTTACCTCTTGCGGTTTGCCACCCGTAAAGTACCCGGTGACAAAATTTGACAAAAACCTCGTGGCAATATCCAAGTCAGCTGCCGCAGGATGAAATGTGAACGTGCCGCGTAGGATGGACTTGTGGCCACAGCAGTCGAGCAGAAAGTTGTCCACCGTCGCTTCGCCCATCCGTGCCCGGGAGCTTAATACGTCCAGCACGAGCTTGCCCAGCGCAGTCTTGACAATCGACGGGTTGACGATCTCAAACGACATGTCCATCGTCATGGACTCCTTCGTGCCTTCGAGAATATCGATGCTCAGAATCTTCACTGGTGGGTTTCCGAACGAATCCATTCCTGGAATCTGAGGTGCCCCAGCGATCGGCACACCGGCCAGTGGCAGCATCCCCATACGCGTTTTCACGTCAGGGAACGCGCCTTGCTCAGATCCCGGTGATTTGGATGCCGTGATGCGCATGGTCACATTCCCACTCTTTGTCAGCATGTCCGTCACAAACAATGCCATGGCAGCCGCAGCCGACGCGTCGGGAAACTCAATCGGGTAGAACTGGGACATGTTGAGGCGAAAGTATCCGCTCGGGTGCTGCTTGTACTCACACAGTTCGCGGTCGGACGTCAGCGTGCCCATGTTGGATTTCTTGCCGTCTTGGAGCGTCAGCGCCACCGACACGTTGGATATGTCGAAAGGAATCGAAATTGACGCCGGCATCTTCATCGTCGCCGTCAAATCCGTGCGCACACGCATCAGCGTGTTCGAGGCTGAGCTGTTCGTGGCTACTTCCATGGCCACATCCAGCTCGCGCATCTCCAGACCGGAGATCAATTCAAAGCCGGCTTGAACACCGGGGAAGCTGGTCTCAATCTTGAGCCCAATAAGGGCCTCGTTCATCCAGACACAAGTCGGGTACTGGACAGCCGCGATCGTGACCTGCACGCGTGAATCCTCCCCTCTCAAATATCGAGAGAAAAAGCTGGCGACGCCGGCACTCACGCTGCCACTCGCGTCCACATTGGGATCAATCCTCCCCTTCAAACTCAACTTGTTGTCGCCCAAGTTCAGGTTCATTAAACCACTCAGCTCGCCAAGGTGGTCTCCCGACTCCACAAGTCCCATGCTCAGCTGCACGGTGCCGATTGACACGGCAAACAGCGATGGGTTCAAAAGCGAGATGCTGGTCAAGAGTGTTTCGCCGCGTGGTGTCGCCGCATCACCTGGTAACGAGAAGGCGTCGATGGTTACAGCTTGAAAATTGTCCATACCATGGAGTTCCGACGTAATATCCATCGGAAGACCCTTGAGGTCGAGCATGCCTAAAAATCCACGGACGATTAGTATCGTTGATTAACATACGACTCATTATGGGGAGGCAGATGAGCGTACCCAGAGCGCCTTGGGCGACCACATTCATGTGTCCCTTGAGCCGCAGTTGAACCTTCTTCTGCTTGACGGACTCGCGAACAAACGCGCCAAATGCCTTGCCCGCGTCCTTGAAATCCGTCCGCGCGTCACACCGCACCGATACATTGCTCACTTGCACCAAGCGTCCGTCCACAATATCAACTTGGCGCGTATTGAGAGTGCCAAGTAAAAGTTCACGGTTCTGATCTTCCACTGAGGCATACAGATCGACGCTCATGTTGATGCTCTGAAGCTGCAGCGCCGACAGCGGTCCAAGCGGACTGGACGCTTCGACGGTGACGTTGGTATGGAGGCCGATGAAGACGTTCTCCTGGCCTTTCGTCGGTGCGTCCAACGTGATGCCTTCGAAGAACATGCGCCCCACCAACGGTTCCTTTCGTGGCGGCAACGAAGCTGGAATGTGGAGGCCCATCATAGCGTTGTTGAAGATGTCGACGCTCGTAGCACGTGGCGAGCATGCAAGGACAGTCATGTCTGCGGCAGTGTTACTAAGGAACTTGGAAATGAGGCTGCTGATCGCCACGGGATTCTTGCCCAGCATTTCGCCTTCGAGTTCGAGCAGATTGTAGCCATGGGCCATGTCCTTGGTCTCGGTCTTGATCCCCGCGCAGTACGGATGCGACGGATCGTCCCGCGTGATGTTAATGCTCGCTTCGCCCGCGGTCATCAAGTGGGCCACGTGGCTTGTCGCACTGGGTGTCGGATAATGGGCGTCCATGCAAATGCGACCAACTGGTCGGATGCTCACAGTAGACGGATTATAGAGACACGTCTTGATCGTCGCGAGGACCTGTGTCTGGGTGGACTTGTCCATCACGATGTCGGCAATCTCCATGCGCTTGAGACCGTCCATCCCGCTCGACGTCATCGTCTTCTGCAGCTTGACGTTCGACGCGCTCAAGTGGATCAGGCCCGCGAGTAGCGGCACCGAGAGTGAGATTTCCCCTCGGATCTCGTAGTCGAGCTTCTGCGACAGCATGAGATCACGCGCGAACGCGTCCCAAGCCGTATGGTTCGAGATGCGTAGCGTCGTATTCTGGAAGTTCTGAGCGTTGTGGCCGTGGGCGACGGCCATCGCGGGCGCGGCAAAGAGCCCGACTGCCGCCTCCTGGTAGACGATCGTGAAATTGGTCGCCTCAATGCGCGCCGGGAAGGGCGACGATGAGTCCACGTCGAGTCGCACGGACAGCGTGAGGGCGTCACTCTGTGGGCGCGTGAGCTCCATGCGCTGAATCGTCATGGCCGTGGAGGCGATGGCATTCGTGGCGATGCGGTGCATCTGCGACTTGACGATGAGCAGCGCGACCACGAGCAGCGCGACGACGCCGCTCACGACGAACGCGATACGCCGCAGCCGCGAGCGGCGCAGTGGCACCTTGCTGTCGCGCGCCCAGTTGTTCACATCGCCGCTCTCTCCTAACAGCGGTTCCTCCATGTCGCGCTCGTCCACGCGGCGCAGCGAGCTCATGGTTGATTGACCTCGAGAGTTCGACATGAAGATCTCCGTCGCCTTCAACCGATTGGCCTCTGAAATCTTATCTTGTTCTCTGGATGTCAGTATCCGCATTGACAGGTATTATTATATAGAGGTTGCAGGCCACATTATGGCTGCGTTTCGCATTGGGCCAACAGAATGGCGTCGCGCAGAGACGACACCACCGGAAGACCGCTGGCGCTTGACATTGCGCGCGAAGTCACAATGGCGCTGGGCGCAGAGACGCGCGAAGAGCTACGCGCGTCGGAAGCCGCGACTGGTCGCAAGCGCTGGCGAGCGGAGGACGAGCAGCAGCAGCACAAGCGGCGCATGATGGTGCGAAGACTGGAAATCGCGCGGGACCAGCGAATTCAGTTGGTGGCGTTTCTTCAGCGAAGGCAGGCGGCGCAAGTGCCTCCGAGCCATGCTGACGACGACTCGCCGCGGTGCACGATCTGTCTGGGCACGATGCAGTCACAAACAATAACGGACGGCGACTCACTGCTCGAGGCGCTTTCATGCGGTCATGTTTTCCATCGTCGCTGTATTAGCCGCTGGGTCAGCTACAATCGCTGCTGCCCGATTGACCGGCAGCCAGTCGATTGAACTGAGTCCGCTTACGATTCTACTGTGGTCATGATCACTTCGCGGAATCCGTTCGACGAGATGAGCACGCACTCGTGGACATCCAGCGCCTCCCGTGGGGTGAGTTCGTGCTCCTCAACGAAAAAGCCGACTTCCAATTGCGCGGGCCGCTCGGTCGGAGGCTTGACTCGCTTCGCTACGTGGGCCATGCCTTCGGCAGTGTACATTGCGAGCATGCGGTCACTCGAGATTTCGCGCACATTGCGGCTCGTGCAGAGCAGACACGCGTGGATAAAAATGCCATTGATGGCGGTGCTGTCGCCCGTTCGGTCGATCTGTGCGTCGACGAAATCCGTCGAAAGATGCGAGATGCCTCCACAGTTGGAGCAGACACACGTTGCGGGGGGGGGGTGGCCAGGCGTGGGCACGTAGAGGTGGCCCAGAAGAGGCGCCAGTAACCGAGCGAGCATCGCCGCCGTTTCGATCTGGTAGGTCACACTGTTTATCGTATGGTCCAGTTTCCGCAGCTTAAGGACGATAATCTTGGCGCGAGAAGACTGCGTCGACGTGCCGATCGCGACGACATCCGGCAGCCGTCGACTGAATGCGATTGAGGATTCGCGGTCAGGAACGTGGAGCCGTTCGAGAATCTCGTTGCTCTGACAAATCAGATGCCCGTCAGTAATCAATCACCATACGCTCAGGTCTCCATCGTTTTGGCGTGTACCTTAACGACCACAGTGGCCCCGAGGCCATCGATACCGAAGGTCAGATCGAAGACAGCGGCATCTTCCGCACTGAGGAGGACTCGCACATCCACGCCTCCGTTAGAGTGGACCTGTCTTGTGTGCTTGTGACCCACTGATGATGACCGGTCTCCGCGCACCACCACGTCACTGGCATTGATGGCCTCTTCCTCTTCGAAATCCTTCATGAAGTCACTTTCCGTGTACTTGCGACTTCGATTGCGTCCGTTTTCGGAGGACGAGTCGCTATCAGAGTCATGCTCAACGAGCCCTACACGAGTAACCCAATACACACGTCAGCGGGCAGGAAACCGGCACGCAGTAAACTGTACGTACCATCCACGACGAGGTCCAGCTCATTCGAATTCTTGGCGGCACGGGTGCTCGCATCCACCGACTGTAGGCGAAAGAAATCGTCGACTGTCTTAATCGGTGACTCATTCCGAGTATCGCCGTCGTCGATCTGTTCGGTAACTTCCGAGAGCGTTCCTCCGAGGCTGCTGCGCGTGCCTATTCGGTTGAGCTTGTGCCTGGAGGTGCTTAGCGCGGCGGCTTGCATCTGCATGTGGCGCCGTTTTGGAGAATACATTCGCGGCGGAGGTATGATGTCCGCCTCCCGCGCAAGCAGACCTCCTGCTTTCGCTAGCATGGGATACATCATCGTCCCATTGGTCTGAGACCACACATTTTCTTCGATGGCCAACTCCGCACGTGCCCACTGCTGCGGAACGGTCTCCAGTGTCGGAAAAGCGTCGTGCATTCGCAGTTGCCGACTAGACTTCATGCTTTGAGTCTCGACTGACGTCCACGGTTCATCATCCAGTTCGATTCGCTCTCCAAGGTAAAACAGCACCTCTCGTCGATAGTCTGGACGTCGCGATATGGGGTTCTCGCGAATTACCAGCCGACGGAGTTCTCGTAAGCCACCAAGCAATTCGATCTCTCCGATATCACGTAGTTCATTGTTCGCCACATTCAGATCCACCAACGCCGGCAGTTCTTGTACACCCTCTAGTGACTGGATTTGATTCACTGACAGGTCAAGCACCTTGAGATTAGAGAGTCTCGTAAGCGGAGGGAATGCCGTTAGCTTGTTATGGCATAGATCAAGCCATTGGAGAGATGCCATCGTGGCTGGCGATTCGAAAGAGGCAATCTCGTTCCACGCGAGGTCGACGACCTTGACGACTTGCAGTTGGTTCAGGCACGCGTCAACGGCCGGTAGGGAGCAGCAGTTGATGCGCAACGACTCGAGCTTCTTCCATACGGCCAACGGCGCCCCTGTAGCAGCTGTGGGCGACAGAATCTGCGTGAGACTCTCTAGTGGAGTGTGTTCAAGACGAAACTGGCGTAGCTGATTCGCGAAGAAATGCACATTCCCGAGCACAGCAATCTCGGTGTGGACGATTTCGATGGCGCGCAGTGAAGGTAAAATGTCCATCTCAATGGGCGAGCGCAGCAACGACTGTTGGTGGATACGCAGTCGCCGAACTTCTCGTAAAATTGTCGAGAGCTTGAGCACCTGAATGTGGCTGCTCATCTTGATCTTAAGCTGTGCCTGCGGCTGGATCGTCCACGCCTGGATTACGTTGGTCTCCGGGTCGCGCTTGGGCTCAAGCGCCTCGTGGAGACGAAACGCCAAGTAGTTGATCTGCTTGGCGCCGAGCACGAGGTCGCAATTCTCGAGTTCGTCCACGTGTTGTTGAAGTTGCTCCTCGAGCGTGCGCAGAAACGCCTCGTCTTCCAGCGCGTCGAACGTGATCTGCGGCCGCGTCGCGGCCGATGGCCCAGAGGAGAAGAACCTCCCATTGGGCGCGTCCCGCTGCACGCGGCGCCGCGACGGCGAGAGCAGCGCCGACACTTCGCTGCGGTCGGTCATGGGGATCCCGGTTCTTTCAATGTTGTTCCTCCAGGTGTGTCCCTAATTGTATCTGAAAACGGGACCTTCGGGACCAAAGACTCATAGTCGACTCCCTTTTGGGGTCGGAAGAAATTCGGGACACGTTCACCTTTCCTTTGGGTTTGCCTCCCCCCTTTTCGACTGATTCCGATCATTGCGAGGCGAAGAAGCCGAGCCATCCCATCGCCAGCCGCGCCGCCGCCGCCTCTCCGAAGGGAGCGGAGGAGCGAGAACGGAGAGAGTAGGAGCAAGAGAGGAGCCAGGCGACGCGCGTCCCCTTGCAGCAGCAGGACGCCCACGAGCAGCACGAGCCAACGGACGGTTGGGTGGTCGACTGTCTCTCGCTTGCAGCACTCCGCGAGTGCGCGGGTCGAGAGAGAGCGGGGCACCCACGAGGACGACGTCGACCACGACCCATCCGGCGGACGAGAGGGAGGAGAGACGCAGCAGCAGTAGCGACAACACGGCAGACAGCAGCAGCCGGGCCCCCGCGGACGACGCGACGCGCCCAGCCACCGTCCAGATCGTCGTGTCGCCGCCTCCGCCAGACAAGAAGCTGCACCACATGGAGCGATTCCCCGCCGAGAACCAAAAGCGACGCAAAAAGTCCCAGTCCGAGAGTAGCATCCACAGTGCGTTGCCACGCAGTTCTCTAGTGGAAGAGACAGCAGCTGACCTGAGTTTCGATCTTTTTGCAGCCGACGACGAGATGGACGAAGAAGACCTCGCACTCTTCCAGATTGTGGTCGAAGACCTGCGCGTCAAGTCGACTGTCGGGTGGCAAAATGCCGTCAAGTCCCTCACGGCGGCGCTGAACCACATTGATCGCGACGAGTCGCAGCGGTTCCTCGAGTACGCCTTTGGCCGCATTGTCAGCATTATGCTCGACCAGCAGTACGTTTAGAGTCCACTTACTGCTGCTCACTGGGCAGCTGACTGACTGTGGGTGCATCAACAGCTCCAGCAAGATCGGCGCCGTCGAAAAGTCGTGCGTCACGCAGACTCTGGCCGTGTCGATTCCGCTCATTGTCGCGCAGCTTAAGAGCGGTCGGTACGCACAGATCCTGCCCATTCTCGTCATGGTCTTCAACAAGAAGCGCACGTTTTACAAAGACCTACGGACGTCGGCCATGATGGGTAGCTACTGGAACAAAGTGGGCGGTGCACCGGAGGTGCGCGCACAGTGCATCGCAGCGTTTTGCGAGCTCAAGGGGTTCCACTTGCTGCTTGAGACGCTGGAAGTGATCATGAAGACTTTGGAGGTCGAGGACGTCAAGGAAGAGGAGGCAAACGAAAGCAAAGACGACGGCGCGACGCCAGCCACGCCCATGGATATACTGGATAGCGATGACATTCGCATTCTGCTTCAGGCACTGCTGGATTTCCGAAGTGCCGTGCCAGACGAAGTTATCGCGCGGCTGTGCACGCTGATCATGACGTACTTTGTCCGCATTCCCGAACCGCTGCTCAAGCGCGAGTCAACCGATGCAATCGCGGCGGTCGTGGCGATTGTACGGCGCTTTGTGGACGCATCCGTCGTGATGGGACCGTCGATCAACGCGCTGTGGCTCGATCTGACGCTGCGGTACGTGGACTCATCGTCGCTACCGCTGCGGTTATTCGGTCTCGAGCAAATGAGCCAGATTGTCAACTGTGCACGGACCTCTCAACCCTTCCCGCCTCGGTACTTAGTGCGCAACGCCGGGACGGAAGCAGTGAACGGCATCTACACGTTGAAAACCGACGCTGGCAGTGCGACCTACGTACTGAAGAAGGAAGACACAGGCCAAGTGTTCACCCTCTTTTGCTGCACCATGAAAAGTGGGCTGAAGTGGTGGTTTATCTCGGAAGCCGACAAGATGCAACCCGGTTCGGATCAGGACGTTGACTACTATCAGCATCAATCGCAGTTCGAAGAACGGATTCCACCGAGGAACCACTGGATGCCCATTGGGAAAGGAGAAGCGCCACCTCCAGAATTGATTCCCGAAGTCATTCGTGAAGATGAGACCGACGAGAACTTTGATGCAACTCGCTTTGACCATGTTTTGGGGGCGTGGGTCATTGAGAAGCGCATCACTGAGACCATTTTTGGTGACCGCATCCATCGGGAAGTGGTCTCACGCAGTGCACCATTGGTCAAGTTTCTCGCCGAGTCGAACAAGCTGAGCGAGCATGCGCTCGGCATCATTTGGGGGTCGTGTCTGCAGAAAGACCGTGCGCTGGTCGACGAGATCCACAACCTGCTTATTTCAACGGTGCCGTTCCTGTCGGATGAGCTTGTGCTCAGGCTCATTGGCCAGATCAACCACACGCTGGAGAAGAAAAGACAGAAGCACGAGACGATCACCGACATTGTTGCTTTTTTGGAACGACTTGCTACTGCGTCGCCTGGCTTCTTCAATGAGAAGACTCCGGGCATTACAGAAGAAGTGCTTCGGTTGCTGTGGTCCATTCAGCGATCCGGTGGCATGGAGTCTGCACAACCCCATCGGTTGAGCCGGAACCTCCGTGACTTTTTTCAAGGCGGATTGCGAAGCGAGCACGGCGAAACTCTGCGGAAAGAGTTTCTCGCGGAGTGTGTCGAAGTCATAAAAAGCTCGTGTTTTCTTAGTGAGACGGCGGGCGAGTCTGCAGTCGAAGTCACGGTTGCGTCAACTTCTCTGGAGCTGCTCAAGTTTCTGATCGATTCGTACGGCGTGGAGATGTCGGCGGTAATCGAGTCACTGAATCGGGACCACGAATTGGTCAGTCTGTTGTTTGACGAACTCGTGGCGTTCGTTGGCCGCAGTCGCGAGAAGCAACCGACAATTTTGGCGGCCGTCTACCAAACCGGCATTGGCCATCGGCTTGAGCTCATCCACTATATCCATGTGCGCTGCCCTGTGCTGGAGCTCAGCGTCGACCAGATTCGGCGTCTTTGGGATGCGTTGTCGTCGTCCGCTATTGAACGAGAATGCTGTCTGGCATTTTTCAACCACAGCAACCAAGACGACGCCGCTGGACAAACCGACGCCATGGTGGAAGATCGTGCGGGTGTAATCTCGTCTGCCTTCTCGACAGATGTTCGGCACTTCATTTTCAACGACCTACTCTGCCAGCGCACCGATTTTGCCACTCTCGGGCCACTCGGCTACCACTGCTTCCACACTTATTTCGTCAGCGTCAACGCGCAGATTGTCGCGTGCAGCCAAGACGCCATGGTTCCCATTGGTATTGGGCGGATCCTCGGTATCGATGCGTTGTGGGGGATTGCCTTTTTATCGCCACTTGACGTTGCTAAGCCAGCGTCGGACGAGTTACTCCGTGTGTACCGCGGTGTGTGTGCCCGTGGGGACGACGCAACTTCCGCCGAATGTGTAAAAGATTGCCTGCATCGCATTCTCACACATCTGTCGGCCGTAAACGATACCAGTTCGGACGCTCTGAGGCGCGTGCAACAATCCACCCAACTTTTGAATGGATTTGTGGACAGTATGAACCAGCAAGCGCAAGAAGACAGTGCATCAGCATCGCCGCTGCTGACTTTGGGTGTGCCCCATGGACGGAGCGGTCGAGGAGCGGTCTTCAAGGTCAAAGTGATTGCCCAACGGATTCCAAGCACTGCGGGTGGTGGAGTGGCAGGCGGCGGAGGCGTAAATGTTCAGGAGAACGCATTTCGCACGTTGTCCACGACCGTCTTTGCAAACATGACCCTTGGCCAACTGCGAAAACAACTCGAGCGGCTAGTGGGGCATCCCATTCAGCAGACGAAAATTTTGTGCGCTGGTGCGGCACTTTCTGGCGATCAGAAAACGGTGACCGACTTGCGCATCACTGATACCAGTGAACTGAGAGTATTGCTCTTCAACTCGGTCGTGCAACGCCCGCTGTCTCCTGACGCAGACCAAGCGATGGACACAGCGATGGACGCGAGCCCGAACAATTCCGTCGGAAGCCTCATCTCCCAGGATGCCGAATATTTTGAGGTGCTATTCCATGTGCTGGACGTTGTCGCGGCACACCCAACGATTCACAAGTCGCTGTGGGATTTGCTGAACAAACTGCCCACGAATGCCCAACTCTTGGGTCGCGTCCTTCGATTGGGCGGCGGCGAGGCTGTTCGCAACGCCTCGCTTCCAGATACGGTTCCTGTTCCAGACGGTGACGGCGACACACACATGAGCTCGGATTCGCCGTCGCCGACTTCTCCTGTCGTGACCGACTTGAAAACCGAGTGGATGTCGTTGCTGGGGGAATCGTCGCATAACAAACCGATCTACATTTTGCAGATTGTCGATTCACTGCTGCTTCCGTCACAGCCGTCCAAAATGCCGTTTGCCGATGCGTTCAAGGCGAGATTTGTTTCCGGCGGCGGCTTTGATGCCGTTCTTGCGTATTTCCTAGCGGCTGATGTCCGATCGAGTCTTTTCAACGAAGGAGCGGCCGTCGCCCTTCGAATTCTGCGAAGCTGTTTGTTTGACGCAGGTAACGACGAAGTGGCTGGTGACGACGAGCCAGAGTTTGGAGCAGGTGCACCTACAAACGGCGACGGTGTCGCCAATGAGGACGTGAATGGCGTACAGGTAAAGCCCAAAGACTACGTGCGGTTGGCACTAAAAATCGCTGACTTGATCGCTGCCGAGTATTCGCCCGCCGAGAATGTGAACGAACACTCGACCAGTGAGTCGGAGCGCATTCTGATTGATGCGCTCAAAACGATACGATCCATCGTTGAGCGAGAGCGTGAAGCCGCTGAAGCCTATGTGACGAGCGACTCACTTGGCGGTGCGATGATGGCTAACATCCTTCTCAACGGTTCCAACGAGCAAGTTCGGGAACAGTGGCTCCTCTCGATTCAAGCCGTGTGTCGGGTCTCCTCCACATCTGTGGACGCTGGCATGTCGTCGGTGGTCTTGGTGTTCGAACGCATGATTGCGTCGGTCGACCGCATTGAAGATGTCTCGATGCCTTGCGATCAATACTTTCGACTGTTGCGCTTTCTGGTACAAGAAGACCACCTCGTCGATCACTGTTGCACTCTCGCGCGAGCCGTTTTGAAGAAGATCCACGGCGGCTTCTCCGCCAAGTTTTTGGCAAGCAACGAACGATCCACTGAAGTTCTCACCGGTTATCTCGAATTTCTGAGGGATGTGCTATTGCACCAAACGGGTCTACGCAACGAGCTCGCTCGCGAAATGGTCGAAGTGGTTTACGACGACTGCTTGTTCACGTTGCCGTCCGAAGACCGTCGCCGTTGTCCTCTTTGTGTATCCAGTGAAACCCGACGGCCAGCATTCAAGCTGCTCGCGACTGCGATCTCGTCTCATGCTGCGATCATCCACGATCTTCAGCAACGGCTCGTGAGACTCTTCACACGACCAGATAATTCGACCACTGCGCAACAGCAGCAGCTTCGATGGGGCCAAGAGACCAATGTCGAGACGCGCCGCAACGGCGAGCATGTCGGGCTCAAGAACCAGGGCTGTTCGTGTTACATGAACTCGTTCCTGCAGCAAATCTTCATGCACCCGACACTTCGCTACGGTTTGCTGGCCGCGCAGGTGGCTGCACGGCAGACCCCAATCGAACCCACGAAGGCTGAAGCTGAGCAGAACCCCGAGCGTCTGATTGGATGCCGCATCGCTTTGGAGTGTATGAATGGTCGAGTGTATGAGGCGACGGTGACCGGGTTTGAGGAGGAATCGCGTCGCCATCGGCTTCGTTATGATGACGGCAATGAAGTGAGTTTTGTGCTGTCGGAGGGTCGACCAGGCAATGAGAATGGTCGGTATGCGATCATGCAGACGGAGCTCACAGGCATGGACGCGACGCTCGAGGTGCTGCGGCAAGTGCAGCGCACGTTTTGCTACTTGCAGGACAGCGAGATGCGATACTTCAACCCCAAGGCGCTCGTTGAATCGTGCAAGTGCCTGAACTTGGAATTCTCTGTGTATCAGCAAAACGACGCGAGCGAGTTTTGCGACAAACTATTGGATCGGTTAGAGACCGGTCTCAAGAGCACGCCGCAAGGCACGCAGTGCTTGACGCACACACTTGGGGGCAAGCTCATTTCTCAGAAACTGCCGCAAGATTGTGGTCATCGGTACGAACGGGAGGAACCTTTCATTCGGCTTGAGCTGCAGATCCGCGGCAAGGAGAGCATTGAAGAATCGCTCACAAGCTTTGTCGAAGGCGAGCTCATGGATGGCGACAACAAGGTTGAGTGTGAACTGTGCGGCACCAAGAAGGCAGCCATTCGTCGCACGTGCTTTGGTGCACTGCCCAACTTTTTGATCCTTCATCTCAAACGATTCGATCTCGACTATACGACTTTCGAGACCGTCAAGCTAAATAACCGCTGTGCGTTCCCAATGAACCTGAATATGAAGCCGTACACGAAGGAAGGCCTCGAGGAGCGCGAGAAGGCTAAGAAGGATGGCGCGGCCGCGGCAGCCAACGACACACCCGACGAAGGGACGATTGATTCAGACGATGATGTAGCGGATGAAGCCGTGGAAGGTCAAGGCCAGGAGGATGTCGACATGAAGGATGCCGAAATGCACCCTGTGGACGCTGATGGCGATGGCGACCGTGCCTTCGAGTATCGCCTAAAGGGCATTTTGGTGCATTCCGGCGTGGCGCAAGGTGGCCACTATTACTCGTTCATTTACGACCACGTCTCGGAGAAATGGTTCAAGTACGATGACGAAGACGTGTCGCCATTCGACCCCGAGAATATCGAAACCGAGTGCTTTGGTGGCGTGCAGCGACGCACGTGGCACGGCTCGAACAACTCGATGGAGATGGAAGTCTTCAGCAACGCGCTAATGCTCTTCTACGAAAAGGTCGAGCCGACGGACACGGAGTATGCTGAGTCATTGGCACAGAGTGCGGCCAACGGGATCGGATCTCCGTACGAGGCCGAAGTTTGGCGAGCCAACGAGATCTTTTTACAAAACTCGTACGTGCTCGACGTGGAATTTCACGAATTCTTGCGGGAGATGGTCCAATCCAAGTATCTCAAGGACCAACCTTCGCGTCCTGCCGCGCGCATCGCCGACGCCGAAGACTCCACACCGCCAGCGGCTCCAGTCACAGCGGGAATCGTGAGTCCGGGCTCGGACGAGGCCATTCAGACCACGCTGGCGCAGATCGGCACTGAGTTTGTCTTGAGTGTATTGCTCCACTCGCGCGAGAAACACGGCATTGCACGATGGATCACGGTACTAGCGTCCAAGTTTGCCAAGTACAAGCCCATCTGCGTGCAGTATTTCGAAGCGCTGTCGACGGCCCCCAAGCAGGTCGAGTGGACGCGCAGCATTCTTTTTGAGTCGCCGGATTCGATTGCGCGCCAGTCGTTTGTGCACTTGACGTCGCGTGCACTGACTGCGTACGAAACCCACATGAGGGCGTCGGCGGAGTCCCTATCACCTCACGACGTGGCGGTGCTCGGTCAGTTCCTCGGCGTGCTGATCGAGTTTTTGGACCAGACGCCCGTGCTCCAGCAAACCCATCTCGAGGAATGCTTCATGCTGATCCGTAACTGTGCCGACGGCTCGTCAATTCTGCGCGAAGGCATGCGTAGCCGCGACATGATTTCGCGGCTCATCAACTGCTTTTTGGGCGACCGTGCACCGCTTGCCCTCAAAGAGGCGTTTGCGTCGACTCACGTGTACCGCACGTCCAACCGGTACGCGTCACCGGATTTCCAGCACCTCCTTGAAGCGATCATCGCGATTCTCGGGTTCCCAAGGCGCACGGCCGAGCCGCTCGTGAACGAAAGCAACACGCACTACCCGCAGCGTGTAACACTATCCGAAAAGGCCGAGCTCGCCCTCACAAGTGTATTCGAACAGTATCAGAACCCAGAGCGTTGCAGTCTCGACAGTGAGAGTCTCCAGCGATACCTCAGCGTGTGCATGAGCTGCTCAATCACGACTCCAGCGGTCCAACAAAAGACCCATGGGATTCTATCCAAGTATGGCAAGCCACTGGCGTCATCTGCAACTCCAGCCACGTCGAGCTCGCCCACAGAACTCGAGTTGGACGGTTTCTTGACCTACTACACTGACGCGGCCTCAGCTGCAGCAAAGAATGTGTATCAAGATCTGCGTGCCCATGGCTATGGCGACGATCTCAAACGCAATGACGAGCTCGCTACCGCAGCGTCACCATCACAGTCCGTGAACGGACTGGACGGTTTGAGTGACCTGAGTCGCGGTGCGCTACTGAATGAAGTCTTTTTCGATTCGGCTCTCGAGGAGGACGCTGAGACGGTCGGTGACATGCTAATACGCGTCGTGGACGGCGACGTGGCGGCGTCGGCGTTGTTGCTGCGGTCGCTACTGCAATGCATGGCAAGCACCGAGACGGGCTGGAAGGGCCAGCCGATCATCGACACGTGCTCGCAGATGCTGCAGACATTGCTAGCGCGTGGTAGTGACCATCAAGACGAGATGATCGATATGGCGATGGTTCACCCGGAGTTTGGCTTGCTTACGACGGCCGAGAACCGCGAGCGCGTTCGCCAACGGTACGCGAATAGCACCCTCGTGCCGCTGTTTGTGTACCGCCAGATCGTCGCCGTCGTCGATCTCCACCACACGATCCCGGCTGTGGCCACGTGGCTCTCGACGAATAGGCGTCGATGGGAGTGGACGTATGAGTGGCTGCGACTCGAGTCGCTGCGTCCGTCACTTGGCGGACGGCTCGCGGTCCTGTACCGCGAGTCGAGCAAGTTGGAAACGCTTTGTCGCTTGGGGGAGGCGCTGGGCATTCCGTACCGCGAAGAAGAGCGCCACTATGTGGTGGAGGGTGCCGGTTTTGAGCCTGTCAACGGCGTGTACAAGAGCACTCCGCAGCAGTACGACAACTGCACGATCTACATCTGCACCAAGGAAGACATCGAGTACACGCTGTTCCGGTGCAGCATGCCCAGCAAAGCGAGGCGCTGGTACATTTCGTACTCGCCGAACAAGAGTCTACTGGGCACGGTCTCGGACGAGGACTACTACTTTGTGCCGTGCCAGATTGACGACGATGCGCCGCCCGAGTCGGGCTGGCGCGTGTGGACCAAGAACGAGAAGGCCCAGGCGCCGCCGCCAACCGTACGATTGCTCATGTCGACAGTGGCGTCTGACAACCACGCCACGCAGCAAGTGCTGGCGTCAGAGAGTGGCTTTGGCGGCGACGTGGACTGCGGCGAGGCCGACGTTGATGCAGACGCTGACACCGTCGAGTACGAGGACAGCGAGGATGAGATTCGCGTGAGCAACGAGCGGTTCCAGGCCGTGCATTTGGACAACCAGGACGAGGGCGACCGCTCACGGAGTCCGAGCACAGACGACTTTATGTAAAAACCCCGCGAACGGCATTGCTCACGCAGGCTAGAAGATCCCCTCGCATGCGTCAGATGCCGTGTATGGAGCAGACCCTCAAGGAAACAGAAGCGTAGAGAGGAGCGCGTTGGATTGGATTGGATTGGAGCTAGGTACTGGATGAGAAACGCGGAAGAAGCGAGCACTAAGTAAGAAAGACCGGCAAAAGCATTTGCATGAGGACGCGGTCTGGCTGGCTCGGTCACGCAGGAGCTCAACAAATCTCCACGTGCGGAAAGGAAGGATCATGCGCCGTGCGACCGGACGACCGCGGTTTTTCTCACCACGGACCTCTCCGTCCGAGTGCGATCGGCTGAAGCGAGAGACCGTTTCGCTATGTTGCCTTCAAGTGAGACGTTTGTTGAAGGCGAGGAGTTCAAAAGTCAGACCTGCGAACAGCTAAACGGATGCGGCCCTCCTCTCTCTGTAAGAGCAGGGTCTGGATGGAGGGGACGATGCGCCAGTGACCAGCGCGTCCACATGGCTGGGTGCCCATCCGCCCGGCTCTTGCCCCAATCAGGAGGAAGATTCGAAGGCCAGCTGGCTTGGCGCAACCGAAGAAACTGCACCTGCTGCTGTCCACTGTGTGGACGGACTTCTACCCAGAGGAGGGGACCCCCTGCGGACCAAGGAAGAGGCCGCGCCGCATGGGCTGGGCGACGCCACGCGACCCAGCAGCGGAGAACATTCTCGCCCGAAAGAACTGTTCCGGTCCAGTGGCCTTCGTACTCTCTACGCAATCAAGGCGCCAGCGGCCTCAAGTTGGTGATTATAGAAGGTCAACCCAAGAACGCTGCCCTGCCCCCCGGCGACGACGACCGACAGACAGGGCGAGGAGCTCCCCTCCGCTCCCCTCCTCCGTTTCGTGTGCTCGTGGCTCCGCTCCTCCCACTCGCAAATCCGCCGCCTCTTCTCCACCACCGTGTCCACTCTCCGCCAGTCGTGAGCTGCTCCTCGTCTGCGCTGCGTGTCTCCTCCCACCCACGACAACGGACCATGACCGCCGACATTGATCTCCTCGTCATGGACGCGCCGCCGCAGCTCACGCGCCGCCGCTCCGCGTGGAGCCGCTGCGATGAGGTGGTCGCGCGCACGGCGCCCACCGAGACGACCACGTGCCAAGTGTGCAGCGCCACGATCGCGCGCGGCGACTGGCAGCTCGGCCTCATGTTCATCCACGTCGAGGGCTTCATGCTCATGGAGTGGCACCACGTCGCGTGCATGGCGCGCGTGCCCGGCGTCGTGCTCGACGAGCTGCTCGCGACCGTGCAGAGCGAGATGGCCGCCGAGCAAAAGGAAGAGTTCCAGGTGGCGGTCGCCAAGGCGCTCGCCGACGCGCCGCCGCCGCCGCCCAGCGTCTCGCAGTGAGAGTGGAGCTCCTCCCTCCCATCTGCCGGGTCTATCTGTTGAAGTATGTCTTGCCGTCTCGCCAGTCGCCGTTTAGTTGGCGAGCATGGGGGAGTGAATCGTCTGCCTTCTCTTCCTTCCATCCGCCGTCTCGTACTGTACATTACCTCAAGTGTCGTCATCCGCTTCGTCTCCTCTTGGTGTTCTATCTCCACGCCGCTAGAAGACTCCCACCTCATAGACATCCCCTCCCACCTCTTCTCCTCTGTCTTTCCACTACATCAACAATCTAGCCGCCGAGATGCAAGGGTGCTGATTCGTTATGTGTCCATTATTGCAAGCAATGCGAGAAAACCCGCTTTCTCTCCTCCTCTCCCCTTCCTTCTTGGTCCTCAGTCTTCCTTGTCGGCGCTCTTGGACTTGAGCGACCACTTGTCGCGCTTGATGTCCAAATGCAGCGGCGCCCAGTGGAGCTTCTCGGGGAGCACCTGCGGTCCTTTCTTCGTCACCTTGAGGAGCTGGTCGTCGAGAATCTGCTTGGGGACGACAAAGACGTACTGCCCATTAAAGTACTTGATCATGTTGAGATACTGGAGCGTCGAGATGATGTCTTCGTTCTTGATCGATGTCATCTGTCATCAAATGCCCACCGTCAGACTCTCGGGCCACTGACAATAATAGTCCTCCCGACCGACGTACCCGCGTGAGCTCCATGATCGAGACTTCCTTTTCCGGATAGTCTTTGAGGATATTGAGCAGCTCCTTGGTCCAGTAGCTACGGTAGCTCACGAGCCCCAGGTCCGAGAGGGGCTTTTCCGGGGAGCCCACTTTCTCTTCCTTTTTGCTCAGCTCGTAGGAAAACTGGATGATGAAATTCCCGTGGCCCTTGCGCTGGTGGCACGGGAACGTGAGAATGCAGGCGAGATTGTACCCGAGCTCCGAGTACTTTTCCTTGGAGAAGTAGCCCACGGGGTGGAACCCACGCGCGTCGACCTCGCAGACAACGTAGAAGAGGAACGGGTCCACGTCGTAGTACAGCGTCTTGTGGTCGAGAAAGAGTCTGCAAGGAGGTGAACGCCGTGGTCAGTCGTCTTCCAAGTCTACTAACATTCCAGTCCCAAAGACTCACTTGGCAAAGTAGCAGAGGTTCTGGCAGTACGTCTTGGACACGGCGCCGTCGACCTCAAAGACGCTCAGGTTCTCGTGGCGGTAGATCTCATTGCCCGGCGGATGCTGCACACACACAATCACGTCAGTCTCCAGTCATTGCTTTCCCCACAGACACCCGTGGACCAAGTACCCGTGCGCAGGCCTGGCGCTGCTGGTGGTGCGTCAGCTCTCGCTTGTGGCAGAAAAAGCTCATGCAAAACTCACAAAAGTAGAGCTGCAACACATCATACGCCATAAGTCACCCACGGCCTTCCGTCCATATACACGCATCAATACGTACGCAGTCGATCTGTCCGTCGGGGAAAAACTCTTTCGGGAAGGGGGAAAAGTACCACGCGGCCATGCGGAAGCGGCCCATCTCGACGAACCGCACGTTCTTGACCTTGGTTACTTCCTCGTGCTCGCGGATGCTCGCGGCGTCCATGCCTTCGTGCTCGTCGTGCTCGTCTGGAGACGCGAAGCCATCGTCATGGGCGCCTCCGTCGTCGGCCTTGTCGCTCGGGGTCTTGCGCTTCTGGCCGCGCGTGCGCTTGACCGGCTCGTCCGCCGCTGCGGCAGCGCCACTAGCAGACGCACCGCCGGCTTTACCGCCGCCTGCGGCCGCACCACCAGCATTCGCGGCGGTGTTGGCGGCCGTAGCGTCGGCGGCTGGTGCCTTCTCCTTGTGGCCATGCTTCTCCTGGAGCCGCTTGGTCTCTGGGAAACAAAAGCACGAGGAGTTAGAGGACGCCGTTCCACAGCTCTGTGCGTGGTGTGCAGAGAGCGCCCGTACCTTCGTCGGTGCCTTCGCGAATGACTTCGCCCTCGCCGATCCACTCGTCCATGCGGCGGTTAAACTACACAGACAGACAGCACCGGCCCGTCAGAGACACCGCGCAGACGCACTGCAGCCCACTGCCCAGTACGTACGTCATGCCAGTGGACATAGTACTTGAACTTGTCGTTCGCGATCGCCTCTGTGCGGAAAGAGAGAGAGAGAGAGAGAGAGAGAGAGAGAGAGAGAGAG
>JAADXL010000086.1:0-64033 GCA_023337755.1 Pythium aristosporum | reverse complement strand
GGCATGGCCGTTCACGCGAGCGTCAAGTTTCCGTACGTGATCGCGAGGGGCAATACGCGGCTCTGCATCATGGAGAAATAACCGGACAAAGACGGGGAGAGAACGTATACGCGCTTGCGACTCGGATGTGAAGTCGTCGCGGACGTGGAGAGACTGCCCGTCGTGTACGGCGTCGCGACGGATTTTTGTGGCTGGTATTTCGTGCGCAGCGGTGGCGAGACGATCCGCGATAGTTCTTGGTCGCTGCCTCTTCTCGACTTGGAGGTGCTTCGCAAGATGAGCAACATGCTCTACGGCATGCTGTGCAACGACGATGGCAGCGAGATCCTCACGGGCCCTTGAGCGACTCGGAGCTTTTGTCGTGTTTCTGATGCATAAACTTTGATTTCAAAACACACACACTCAAGTTTATAAGTTTTACAGTCGATGAGAACAGTGACTCGCGCCACCACCCAGACACAACAGTAGATCGCCGTGGGTGCTGGAAATCATCCTTGCTCAGCTGCAAATCCGGAGGCCAGCAAACCACTTGCAAACGAACGGGATGAAGAGCCCGGGCATTGTAAATGCAATGACGAGACGTGCAGTCTTCCAGTCACCAGTGAAAGTCGAGCCGATGATGAAAAGGCAGACGCACAATGGCGGAGTCAGCATGACTGTGATCGCCGCCAGGGTGCCAGGCACACGCACGGGCCGGTGCATGGTCGGAAACGCGCGTCGTAGCTGGACCATCGACAAGATCATCATGATTTGCACAGCACAGCTGAACAAATTGATCATGTTCATGAGCGTGTCCAAGTCGAGGGCGGTGACAACCATGGTAGTGAGGAAATCCGCGAGCAGCGCGTACTTCGGTGTCTTGAATCGCTTGCTACGCTGGCGGAAGGTCCTTGGCAGCAGTTGTGACTGAGCCATTCCCTGGATCAGGAACGACTGCAAGAACACCGAGTTTGCGTAGATACCGGCGTATGTGATGATTGCGCAAAATACCATGAGGCTGTGAAGACCTGACCCGTCGAGCGCGTTCGCGATCATGGGATACGAGCCCGGGGTTATCACGCGCCACGGCATCTTGTCGCCAATCACGGCTACGATGAACGGAGCCGTATACGTGACGATAGTGAGCGCGAGTGTCAAGAGAATCACGCGTGGGTACGTGCGTGCTGGATTCCGGACTTCGCCACCGATCAACGAGATCCACTGGATGCGGCCAAAGCACGTGAACAAAAAGCCGATCAACCTTGTCCAGTCCACATTGCCCCTCTCGCTGCTCCGACCACCCAGTGTCCGCGTCTCTCCTAGTCGAAAGCCAGCGCCGTTGCCGACCGCTAAGCCCCACACGCAGAAGACCGCCGTGATTGCAATGACAATCGACATCATGATGAGCGAAGCGACACCGATGAAGCGAACACTGAGGTACGATGGCAACGCCAGTAGTAAGGCAATTGCGATCTTGAGAAAGTACGAGGCAACCGGCGATGCCACTTGGATATCCAGCGAACTCGTGATTATGAAGTAGATGAGCGAGGGCGAAAAGCCGCTGTTGATGGCCGACGCAATCCACGACCAGTAGCCGACTTGAAACCCCCAAAGGGCCAAACGCCGCCATGGTCCACACCGAAAAGCCGCCGTTCTGTGGGAACGTACAGCAAAGCCCGGCGACGACGAACGAGATGGGGACCAGGCAAAACAGAACGTAGGCAGCGATACTTAGGAGATCAATCAGAGGCCCTCCGGCCGAGATGAGCATTTCCGACCCGGAAGGCCCACCGCACACCGCCATGTAGCTGACGCCGAGGAGACTCAAGGTGCCGAGCACTCGGTACTTCTGTTTGTTGGAACTCGCGGTCGTTGGTGCGAGCGAAGGAATCGGCGACTTGAAGAGTTGATGGTTGTACACGTCTTCAAAGTTGGGCGTGTGGTCTGTGTTGATGCTGGCGTGATGGTTCGCTCCGATCTCATCGTGGGTTGACTCGCTGGAATGGCTAGGCATCATCAAGGAAACGTACAAATGACTCAGTCAATTGATGAGAACGCCCAAATGCGAGTTCGTCGAATTGGTACGTACGCTTCCGAGTGGGGCATCACGGGAGTGAACTTGGAGGACCGAAGCAGGGGACTCTCCATGATGGCAATAGTGTGGGACATCGTCAGGTCTTGCTTCGCGGAGGGAGGTCCGTTCGGAAGAGAAAATCGCAAAATGAACAGATTGGATGAGACACATCTTCCTGAGAGCAGATTGTCTGAACAAGTAAACATGTGCTTGGTGGCGTACCTGATTCACATGCTTCAGTCTCACCTGTACAGGACCACACTAGTTCAGGCAAAATACCGACAGCAATCAACATTGAGCAGACCTAGCAAAATCGGCTCGAGTATTTTTAGCTTGCAAACTTCAATCGTAGTAGAGGTGCTCATGGCGCCGTGTCGTAGTTTGCTTGTCAAACGCCTTTTCTTGCGGGAGCAGCGGCAAGAGTGCCCCACAGCAACTGCATTTCGAAGACATTTCCGCATTGGTCGCAAAGCATCTAAACAGCAAAAACATGAGTCGGTTCATCGGACAATATAAACGAATGCAGCACGTGACGTACATGGAGCAGAGCCAGTCTCCTGAATGCACTTTGACGTTGCTGGGTGGGAACACGCGGTGGTGATTGCACGTGCTACACAAACGAGTCCACGTACTCGACTCGGCGCGGCAGTCGGCATTCGGACATATCCACGTGTCCCGAAAAGTGTCGAACTGGGCGTGCAGCACACGCATCGTATCCTTGTCCATCTCGCGCACGAAGACCTTGGTATTCCCGGATATGTGAGCTACCAACAAACCACGAGTTAGTAACGCGTTGGTCCCAGCGATACGTCCGCGTAACTTACAGTTCATATCGTTCGCAGCGTCCGCGGCGGCCTCGGGGGTCACAAACGTGATGCGCGCATCGCCACGCGGACGATGCGAGCGCTGGCACAGAAAAACTTCGACCGCAGGGATCCCCATCGCGTGATTCTTCGCGATGCCGTACTTTCGAAACATCTCAGTGATGTGTTCTTCGTCAAGTTGTGGCGGAACGTTGCTTACGTACACCATGCGTGCACGAAGCTCATCATCGATCTGGATGTCGCTTAGCTTGACGCGAATGTCGGATTTCATGTCAGCACCCGGCTCGTCATCAAAGTCGTCGATAAACTCAATGTCGGACGCCGCAATATCGCTGCCTTCCTCGTTCTCTATTGGAGCCGGTACGGCAGCCTTCGTTTCGTTTTGGCTTGGCTCGGTGATCTCCTCTCGTGGTGTTGGATTCATTCGTGGTTCCTTCCTACCGTCACGGCCACTGGTCATGCTACGGGCTAGATCGTCGGCCACGACGTACGAAGGAGTTGACCGACGGGGGTCGTCCAGTGACCAACGATCGTGTGGCCACCGATCCTCTCGTCGATCATCTCGATGCCGACGCTCGTCGCGTGGAGCAACCCTGGCCGGCGATCTTGAGCGAGAGCGTGAGCGACGGTGCATGTGGCTACGGGATGAATGACTTTGAGGAGGAGAATGCGAGCGACGAGAACGAGAGCGGGAATCTGACGGGGAGCGAGAATGGCCATGGCGTGGATAATCTCGTCTTCCGTCACGATCCGGATCACGCCCACGATTCCATTCATCACCACGAGCGCCACGATTACTACCGCGGCTTCGGTCGTCACGGTTGCTGCTCTCTCGATCTCGATCTCGATCATGCTGAGACTTGTGTGGTGGGGATGATGATCGCCGACGCTTCTTACTGTCTACTGACGACGATCCATGGTGTCTCGCGGCTTCATCTTTTCGCTTTCGGCTGCTGTCGTGGGAAGACGAGGACGACGCGGATGGCCCATAGATGGACGGACGACGCTTCCCGCCTTTCGCAACCGCGCGGCCTGCCTGTCTCTCCCTCTCCGCCGTCCGTTCTTGGGCAAGCTGTTGAGCCGACTTTTTCGGGATCTTGGCGCGCGGATCCAGCTCTTCGGGCTTGCCCTTCCGAACATCAATGCCGCTGAGCTTGGCCGCTTCAGTTTCTTTGACAAACTTGCTAGGTCGCTTGTGGTTCATAGAAAGCGAAAGGGGTGCGTCATCGTCATCAAACTGGGATATAGCTCCTGTCGCTTGGTACACGTCGAGTTGGCGTTCGCGGGGCGGCAAATACACACCGTCCGAAGTCATGGATCCTTCGAGTGGTTTCAGCACGCCAGCACCAGTCCCAATAGCTGTGGCCTCGAAGACCAGATTCGGCTTACTCGCACCCATAGGCGTTTGGTTCGTTGGCGTCGAACGCCCTGTCTTCTTGTCGTATCGTTCACGCGCTTGCTTGGCCGCGGTCACAAAGGTCTCCTTGATACTTAGGCCCCTCGGCTGGGATGCCGCTCGGTCATAGCTGAGGTATCGTCCACTTACTTCAGCCTTCCCGCGATCTTCCGAGTGACTTCGGCGTAAATGGAGAGGCCGAATCGTATTTGGACTCACTTCTCCCAAAGACGGCGGCGCCGCGGGAAACACGAGCCGACTCCGCTTGATCATGACAGCCTTAGGATCATGAACTCTGGGCTCGGGGTTCGTGACATTCATGTCTTCGTCAAGCAGACGAATCGCTTTTCGCGTTTGCTTGTACCGTCCCTTCTTGACCGTCGTCGTATTGATATTGGGCACTGTACGGAGCCCATTCGATCCCTTCTCCATTAAAGACGACGTAGCCAGCGACTGTTGCTTTGTGGTGCCGACGAGAGGCGCGGACGCTGATGGTGGCTCTTCTACATGAACCTTCTGCACCGGCATGGCTTCCGTTTGCGATGAAGGTTTCGATGGACTCGACTTCGCCGATCTCTGCGTGCCGCGATTTGATACAAAGAACTGAGTAAACTCGGTTTCTTCGTCATCGTCATCACCCCCACCAGCAACGACCGCAGCCACGTCGTCATCGCCACCAAAATCAGCCGATTCGCCGGATCCAAAATCCACGTCGGAAGAGACTTCTTCAAACGTGACGGTCTCCGGATCTGCGGGCGCGGCATCCGACTTCTGGGGCGTCGTTGGAGAATCAGGCTGCAGTGCTCGTGCACTGGATGGCGGCGCCGTGTGCTGTGGCGACATTTTCACTTGCGGTTCCACCGGATTGAGCACGCCGTTGGCCACACTCGGAGTGGTAGACGTAGGGGACCCTTTCGATTCCTCTGCGAGCCGCGCCAACATTTCTTCGTTCTCCAAGTCGATCGTGCCCGTATCAGAACTATACGCCTCGGCATCAGAACCGTGGTCGCTTTCGTCCACCTCATATCCATGATCGCCGTGTGCATCGTCCGTTGGCTGCGTGTGGTGCTCGGGTTCCACCGGAGTCTTCTCGAGGGTCTCCGCAGTCGGCTCACATACCATGGATACTTCACGTCGCGTGTCTTCTATCCGCTCTTGAAGACTAGCTGTTGGGACCTTGAGCACATCCGTGGCCGCTGTTTCGATGACTGATGTCGACTGTTTCTCGGACTCGGACACTGGCTTGTCCTTGACGTCACTCGAATTCGCATTCATATCGTCATGGGTGTCTGGTTCGGCTTCCGCCTCGCTTTCTGATATCAAATCGATAGCCTGCGGTTCTTCGTGGTTTTGTGGTGCCATTTTCTCCGCTGGTCTCGGCGCTTCTTTCTCATCCTCGTCACGCACACGCTCAGTCGACTTGGCAGTATTCCCTCGTCCTGGCACCTCTTCATCATCACTCTCTTCAAGCACAATCCGAGGAGTGCGCTTGGTTTTTGGCGAACTAGCTTTGGTTGACGGGGCTGACTTCTTCTTGATGGTCATTTTCGTTCGCGGACGCTGCCGTATCCGCCGCTTCGCATTCGGCGTTTTCCGCCGCTCCTCTTCACGCAACTCCGTGTCGCTGAATGACTCGTCGTCTTCCACTGCCTCTTCTTCCTCCTCCTCTTCAACCTCGACGATTTCGAAATCGCTATCGCTCTTCTCCTCGGCACTGCTGCTGCTGCTACTACCGTCGCCCTCACCGGCATGGTACTTGGCGACACGGCGAATCGTCGCCTGCTCAAGGTACGTATTCGTACCAAACCGCTTCGTATTTTTCCGCTTGTTCTCGCCGCGCAAGGTCTCGAGCCGCTTGACAACCTCTGGAGCATTCTTGCCCGTGACCCACGTGACCATTTCGACTGCCGCCGCGGTCTCGGGATCAAACACGTCCTTCCACGCCGTCGCCATCGCACCACCAATCGCCTTCTTCGTGGACGGACTCGTGCGCTTGTCACGTGTCAAGTCTTCGTCTTTGCGTTGGGCCCGCTGTTCTCTCACGTGGCGTGGTGGTGTGCTCTCTTCGGTCTTCTGCTCATTCGCAGTTGCGCCACAATCACGTGGCCGAATCTTCGCCGTCGTGGTCGTGGTCGTGGTTGCCGATGCCGCGAGCGACTGTACGTCGATCTGCAGCTCGTCCATGAGCTCCGAGACACCCGTGTCTTCCCCCATCGATACGCCCACCGAGACACCGGCCATGGCCGTCGTGTTGACTGTCGCAGCATTCGCCGTGCTCAGCAGATGCATCGGCATCGACAGCGGCGCCAGCGCCGCCGCCACGACTAGCGGAATCGCTTCAGCCGCTTCCGCTGCGCTTGCCACACTCGCTGTCGTCGCACTCATTGCCGCTGGCGCGTGGTCGGCCAATAACGACCGCATGTCGTCGGCGTTGACATCGCCCAGGAAATCCAACGCCAAGTCTTCTTCTTGTGCTTCCACCGGCGCATCATCCGAATCCGGATCAAAGCCCATATCAATCTCCTCGCCGTGCGGCGTCCGCTCCTCCTCTTGGCGACGGCGCGCGTGCGCGTGGTCCGTAAAAGTGACGTGCGCGTTGATGCGTCGGAAAATGGCGTCCCGCAGCGCCAGACGCTCGCGCCGCCGCCGCTCGACGTAGACCGCCGCGCGCTGGCGGTCGCTCTCCCACTGACCCGACGACATGCACGTAGAGAGGCACAGAGGGACAGGGGAACGCGCAGGCCGATGGACGTTGCCGTTGCCCGCGGAGGATTTTCCCTTTCTTTCGTTTTTTGTGTGCCGCAGTCCACACTTGAAGGTGCTCGATACCGGTAATACCGGTAATACCGGTATTACCGGTTTAGTGAAGCTGGGGCTTTTGGCTGTTCGCCATAGAAAAATCGAATAAGTCAGTTGGGTTTTTGAGAGGCACTAAAACGGGGTTCTGCTGTGACACAAATGGCTACAATGTGACAAACTCCACTGCAGTAACCTGGTCAAGTTGAAGGCCTATGAACACTGATGCAGCAAGTGTCGCGGGCAAACTGTTATTGCTCCTTTGTTTACGCATTGCCAGCCACCTCTGCTTGTGTACGTTGGGCCTTCACATGTACTGCTCTCGCTCACTCTCTCATTCTCTTTCTCTCTCCTTCTCCTTATCTTCTCCCAGCGCAAGCTTGTGCCGAATCGCTCCGTCGTGGTATCTTCACCCTACGGTCGTGACCGTTCCGTTTACCACATCCGGCGGCAGCGCGGCCAGTTCCACGCTCCTGGGCGGCAGAGACAGCGAGGCCAGTTCCGGTTACCTGGACGGCACCACCACTGCTCCTGCATCCCAACATTCGCTCCCTCCAACGGTGGGCCTTCGTTGCCCTCGAAGAATGCCGGTGGGACAGCGGCAGCGGCCTCCTCCAACTGCCGCAGATGAGCTCCTATGTCCAAAACAAATCAAAACAGCGTTTGATCCAAATGGTTCGCTTTGCTGGAACGCATGACAGATTAGTTACCTTGCTCGGCCGCCATCGCTCCACTCATGGCGACCAGATACACGGCCCCCGCCGTCAAAGTCGTCGCTGTCTTCATCTTGGTGAGTGGTTCCGTGCTTGTTGGCTTCGCCTCAAGCTGCCGAGTGAAAAGGAATCGATAGCGTGTTGGGTCTGGACAGGCAGCTCTCCTTTCCCAGAATGCCAGGTCGCAAGTGAGTGCGGCAGTTGGATATGGTGATGTGCAGCTAACTGACACTGGCGACACCCTCCACTGCGTAGCAACTTCACGCTTGCTCACATTCGGACACCCCTTGTCGCAATGACGGTTGGCATAGAGGCGCGCAGTTCAACTTGAAGTTGAATCATTGACCAATCAAGTTGAGTTATATGCATTAACAGCCAGCGCTCTTCATATCAAAGCGTTGCATTCCTAGTCAGCTTCTCTTTCTATTTCACTCTCTTTACCTTAGCATCTCGAGGAAACGACTATAGTGGCTTGATCGTGCGTTCAAGAGTCGCCAGAGATGATCTCCTTTCTCAGATCGCCAGGTCGCAACTTCCAGGCTGCAGTTGATTATGGTCAGCGGAGGCGTCAGTCTTGTTCCAACTTCAAGTGCGATCGCCCAAGGCGAACGATTACTATGTGCCGCTGATTGCCAACGACAAACCGCCACTTGCGACGTGGGAACGACACCATGGTGGAGGCCGTTGTGTGCAGTAGCGGCCTGGCATTCTGGGAAAGGAGAGCTGCCTGTCCAGACCCAACACGCTATCGATTCCTTTTCACTCGGCAGCTTGAGGCGAAGCCAACAAGCACGGAACCACTCACCAAGATGAAGACAGCGACGACTTTGGCGGCGGGGGCCGTGTATCTGGTCGCCATGAGTGGAGCGATGGCGGCCGAGCAAGGTAACTAATCTGTCATGCGTTCCAGCAAAGCGAACCATTTGGATCAAACGCTGTTTTGATTTGTTTTGGACATAGGAACTCATCTGCGGCAGTTGGAGGAGGTCGCTGCCGCTGCCCCACCGGCATTCTTCGAGGGCAACGAAGGCCCGCCGTTGGAGGGAGCGAATGGCGATATGCAGGAGCAGTGGTGGTGCCGACCTGGCCACTGGAACTGGCCTCGCTGTCGCTGCCACCCGAGGTCGTGGAACTGGCCGCGTTGCCGCTGGATGATGAATTAAAGGGGCTATGAGCCAGCGCATGCTGCCGCGACGACAACGATGTGCAAGGTTCCGGGAGAGAGACGGAGAGATCTGAATGTGAAGGCCAGAGTGCGGTTGTGGAGGTAGGGGCGTGGCTAGTAATGCGTAAAACGAAGAAACATTGTGCGTTTGCTCTCCATCTTGGACTATCGTGTTGACGCTCCTGTCGATTGAATATACGCCTTCGGTATACTAAAGTCCAGTTCGAAATTCTGTAGTTACGAGGAGAAAACTCGCGGTGGAATACGCTTCAACGCAGCAACCAAGTCCACACAAGCGAAATCTAGACGTAGTATATACTGTACGCACACCTCGATGCCAATTTCTCTACAGCCGCGAGCTGGTGACTGCCGAGTGGAAGGTCTGGGCCGTGAGCGGCTCGTACGTGTTCTTGGCCTTGACAAAGTACCACAGCTTGTCGCTCACCTGGCTCGGATCAATACCCTGCTTGCGCAGCTTCGCCTTCTCATACTTCATCGTGCCCGTCACCGACATTTCTCCCAGCTGACGCAGGAAGAGCGGAACAGCGTACGAAGGCAGGCGCGCCTGAACGTGCGTGGCAAACGCCTGCATGTCAAACGTCTTCTCGTCAAAGACCATGGCCGCGAGGCACGCTCTTCCTTCGTTGCCTGGCACTTCAACACCGTAGACGCAGATATCGCTGAGCCCTGGGAACTTGGCAATGGCTTCAGCAACCTCGTTGGTCGCGACGTTCTCTCCCTTCCAGCGGAACGTGTCGCCGACTCGGTCCACGAAATGCCAGCGGTGGTTGGAATCAATCTTGAAGAGATCGCCCGAGCGAAAGTAGGCGTCGCCCTTCACGAACACATTGCGCAGGACCTTCTTGTTGGTCTCACCTTCGTTCTTGTAGTAGCCGCTGAACTCGCGCGCCGGGTCGTCCGGGATCTTGCACAGCAGCTCGCCGACTTCGTCCAGCGCGCACTCTTGGAGAAAGCCCGTGACCTTGTCGCCAATGTACTCGTCATTCTCGACGTCGTACTTGACAATCTTGGCCCCCATGAGGGCCTTCATGAGACTGCCACGCCGTCCCAAGTGGCCACGGTCTTCCTTGTTCACACAGTGGTTGGCAAACCCGAGCACGCCCTCGGTCGCGCCGTAGAATTCGTACACGACCGGAATGCCAAAGCGGTCCTGGAATTCGTGCCACACATCCGGACGCAGGCCATTGCCGAACGCGAGGCGCACGCGGTTCTTCCTGTCGTTCGGACTCGGCGGCGCGCTGACCAAGTACCGACACATTTCGCCGATGTACTGCACGATCGTGGCATCAAACTTGGCAACGTCTTTCCAGAACTGCGACACGGAAAAGCGGCGCGCGATACAGAGCGTAGCGCCATTATGGAAGCACGCGCCCACGGCCAGGTTGCCGCCCGACGTGTGGTAGAGAGGCAGCGGACAGTAGAGCCGATCCGTGGAGGTCACTTGCAGGGGCCGGCCCAGCGACCGCATGATGATGCTGTAGTGCGTGACGCGCGCGGCCTTAGGTAGACCCGTCGTGCCACTCGTGAAAATAAGCATGCACGTATCGGGCGGCGTGATGCCATGGAGCAGCGAGCGTGGGAGCGAGTCCACGGGCATCTCAGCCAGCTGATCGTCGAGCGACTGCGCAAAGGGGAACTGCGGCGAGCAGCTCCAGTGAGCGCCGTCGCCGTACACGTGGATCGCCACGCCCGCGTCCAGCTCGCCCACGATACTCGCAAACCGGTCGAGCAATTCCGAGCCGACCACGACGGCCTTGGGGTCAGCGAGCTTGATGCAGTGGACAAGCCCATCGACCTTCAGGTGCGTGTTGATGAGTGCCGAGACGACGCCGACCTTCATGAGCCCGAGCCACGTGATGACAAACTCCGGACGGTTCTCCATGAGCAGAGCGACCTTGTCGCCTGGCATGAACCCCTGGCGAAGCGCCCAGTGGGCCACGCGGTTCGTGATCTCGTCCACTTGCTTGTAGGTCAGCGACCGGTCTTCGTACAGCATGGAGATCTGCTCCGGGAAGCGCTGCACCGAGCCGGCAAAGATGTCGGGCACGAGCACGTTGTCGGCCACGACCTGCTTGCCCTTGCGGATGAGCTGGTAGAGCGGCACGAGCGACTTCAGGTCATGGAAGAGCAGCGTGCGGCGGTCGATTGCCACGCCCGCGGCCACAGCGCCGGCGAGCGCGAGCAACTTCTTGGGCGTCTTGTGCCAGACAGCCGCGAGTTCGGCCGCGAAGTCCATGGGGAATCCGTTGAGCTAGTGGTGAGAGAGGTGGAGGGGGAAATCCAGAGTGAGCAGGTGCGGGGGCCTCCAGAGGCTGCTCGGGTCTTCCCATGGGAAAACGGGGCACACTCGTTAAGTTGACGACGTCAACGCTTTGAGCGCGCTTGTTCAAGTGGCGATGGGCGACGGGATCTGGTTCAAGCTTATTTTGGGTAGTCTCTACTGTTGAGACTGGGAAGTCTCGCCGTGAGACCGACCCAAAATAAGACCGCTCTGGATGGTATCCAATGAGAGTCGCTTAAATTGGGTGTCTCTATTTTGGGGGGAGTAAACATGTGACACCGGCATTTTACACCCGAGGTCTTGTTTATGAAGACAAGTTTGACGCATGACGAAATTTACAGAAACCGCCTTTTCAGATCTAGGAATTGATCTACATTTTAGAGATTCAGATCAAATCCTAAATTTAAGGATCGGTATTACTATCACAAGTCTACTGTATCTCGAGGATTCTGATCGTCGAGTTTCGTGGGGGGAACTTCAGTATGAGCGAGACGATAGGAAGGCACTTTACGTGCGCCGATGATATCAACCTGCTGAGGGAGGCAAGCTTCCACCGACCATGGGCCCAGCCTTGGTTAATGAGGGCGTGGGAGACACTCGCGCAGCGGTTGCGAACGTATGCTTCGTTTCCTCAGGACAAGGACGGCAAGGCCCTCAGCACTCGGTTCAACCTCCTCGTGAAGAAATATCGCGAGAACGCCGTCCACTCCATGCGCAAGTCTGGGCGTGAGGAAGAGTTTTTCGAGCGTGAGCAGCTACTCGAAGAGATCGACAGCGAGCTGCGCAATCACCAAGCTGCCAAAGACGAGGAGAAAAAGACTTCCAAGCGCAGCCGAGCTGACGTGTCCCTACCTGTGGTTGACGAGCTCGAGGGAGCCGACCGTGATTCGCAAGCCATTGAGTCGAGTGAGGATGATAGAAGACCCAAGAAGAAGCAGAACGTGTTCGAGGCTTTCGGGACGGAGCGAGCGGTGATCGATGTCTCTGACCGTTCTCTCGATGAACGCAAGCTCGATCTCATGCAACGCCAGCTCGATCTACAGCAGCAGCATCTAGATCAACAGGACCGACAACTCACTCTGCTTCGTGATCACTTTCAGCGCCAGTTTCAGTTGCAGACAGAACAGATGAAGATGCAGCAGCAGCAACTCAACGCTCTTCTGGCAGTGGTCAACAAGCTTACGAGCAAGTAACACCTTGGTGGAATGAAGGATGCCTGCCAAAGTAACGTGAAACTGAATGTGAGTCTGAATCTCCAATCGGAGATATCATATTGACGCTATTAGATGAATGTAAACCAGGTTTGCTGAAGAGTGCGACAACACCGCACCGAAAATCCACACAGACAATCGACTGAGTAATATCTCTACAGCCGCGAGCCAGCGAGTGCCGAGTGGAAGTTCTGGGCCGTGAGCGGCTCGTACGTGTTCTTGGCCTTGACAAAGTACCACAGCTTGTCGCTCACCTGGCTCGGATCAATGCCCTGCTTGCGCAGCTTCGCCTTCTCATACTTCATCGTGCCCGTCACCGACATTTCTCCCAGTTGACGCAGGAAGAGCGGGACCGCGTATGAAGGCAAACGCGCCTGGACATGCTGCGCAAAGGCATGCATGTCAAAGCTGTTTTCGTCAAAGACCATGGCCGCGAGACACGCTCTTCCTTCGTTGCCTGGCACTTCAACACCGTAGACGCAGATATCGCTGAGCCCTGGGAACTTGGCAATGGCTTCAGCAACCTCGTTGGTCGCGACGTTCTCTCCCTTCCAGCGGAACGTGTCGCCGATACGGTCCATGAAGTGCCAGCGGCACTGGTCGTCCATCTTGAAGAGATCACCCGTGCGGAAATACGAGTCTCCTTTCACGAACACATCACGCAGGACTTTCTTGTTCGACTCGCCTTCGTTCTTGTAGTAGCCACTGAATGCCGTGGCCGGATCGTCGCTATCGATCTTGCAAATGAGTTCACCCACTTCATTGTAGTCGCACTCTTGGAGAAACCCATTCTTGTCCTTGATATGCGCTTCATTCTCGACATCAAACTTGACAATCTTGGTGCCCGTGATTTTGCGCACAACGTAGCCACGCTTGCCCAAGTGGCCCTGGTCGGCGGGCGACGTGCATGCATTGAGAATGCCCAACGGACCTTCGGTTGAACCGTAAAACTCGAACACGGCCGGGATCTTGAAGCGCCGTTGAAAGTCGGCCCACACGTCCGGCCGCAGGCCATTGCCAAACGCCGCCCGCACGTGGTTCTCCTTGTCATTGGCCCGTGGCGGCGCGTTCATGAGGTAGCGGCACATTTCGCCAATGTACTGCACGACCGTGCATTGGTGCTTGCGCACTTCGTCCCAGAAGCGCGTCGTGGAGAAGCGGCGTGAAATGCACAGCGTCGCGCCCGACAGGATCGTCATGCCCACGGCCAAGTTACCTCCCGACGTGTGGTACAGCGGCAGCGAGCAGTAAATGCGGTCCGAGACATTCAGCGACATGGGCAAGTGGAACAAGTGGGCGCGCAGGATGACACTAAAGTGGTGGACCTTGGCAGCCTTGGGCAGTCCCGTCGTGCCGCTCGTGTAGATGAGCAGTGCCAAGTCGGTCGTCTTGGTGTTGGCATCGCGGCGGATCGAGGCTGGCGGCTCGGTCGTTGGCATGCGCACGAGCTGCTCGTCGAGAGAGCGAGCAAAGGGGTACTTCGGGGACGCCTGCCACGGCGTCACGCCGTCGCCATAGACGTGGAACGCCATGTCATACAACTGGTCAACGACGCCGGCAAACTTGTCGATCAGTTCGCCGCCAACGATCACGATCTTGGGGTCGGCGATCTTGACACAGTGGACCAACCCGTCGGCCAGCAGATGCGTATTGATGAGCGCCGTGACGACTCCAATCTTGAGCAGACCGAGCCAGACAATGACAAACTCCGGGCGGTTCTCCATGAGCAGCGCGACTTTATCGCCCGGCTTGAGCCCCTGGCGAAGCGCCCAGTAAGCCACGCGGTTGGTGGCCTCGTCCGTCTCGGCAAAGCTGAGCGCGCGGTCCTCAAAGACGATGCACGACTTGTGGGGCCACTTGCGCACGGCGTCATTCCAGAGATCCGGCAGCAGCACGTTGCGGCGCGCGAGCCGCTTGGACTTGATCAGCGCGAGCGCCGACATGCCGCACTTGCGCAGATCGTGTGAGAGCAGGAGCTGGCGGTCCAAGGCGACTCCGGCGGCCGCAACGCCGGCGAGCTTGACGAGCTTCTTGGGGGTCTTTTCCCATAGCGCCGGGATGTCCTTCGAGATGAGTTGGTCCATATTCGTTGGCGTTGGCGCTTTGTTGGCGAGGTGCTTAGTCGCGGCGGCGCGTGGCGAGATGGCGAATGGCGGAGAAAGGAAGAAGTCAAAGGAGGAGGAGAGGAGGGGAGCTTCCACGTTGTTTTTTTTCTCGTCGGTTCGATTCCGAAGTTTCCATTGTAAATTGGAGGAGGGGAGGGGAGCGGAGAGGAGAGGGGAAGGGAGCAATCCCACGCGCAATCTGATGCGACTAAAAGAGGAGGAGCTATGGTGATGTATGATGGGAGTTCTCTGAAAACGGATACAAGCTGTCTATGTCAGAAAATGCATTTATAAAACCCAATAACAAGTATATTGGATAAGCGATGATATTCTATCAAGTAATTAATGGCAAATATGTGTAAATAGAGGTAACTGACAGGCCGCTTTTCTTCAACCTTGAAGGACCACTCTGGCTGATGGCGCTTTCACCGTGTTTGATTCGCTGGAATCTGTTCGATTATCAACCAATCAAAACCCTATCCAGCAAAGTGAGACCAAGAGCTCCAAAGACCAACCAGCTCAGCTCGCGTGATGACGCCGCTCGCACGGAGCTGCTCGCGCCAAGCGCTGGCGCCTGCGCTTCGTCGCCGGTGGCTCCGCTCCTCCTCTTCGTCCTCCGCTCATGCCTCGTCCATCAACCTCACGCCGTATGCGTCGCCGCTACTGCTGCGGCTCCATCCGGACCGCATGCAGCGCCACGCGCTCCACAATCCGACTGCCGCGCGCGACAATGAAGACGCGCTCAAGCAGCTCAACCAGTTTCTCGAGATCGCATCTGCTGGCTGCAACAGCGACAGCTACAAAGCCCGCAGACAGATCCTCGCGCTCGCGGCGGAACACCACGACGAGCCCGACGCGCCGATCCGCTGGGCCATGCGGTTCCACGTCGAGACGGCCGACAGCAGTGACGAGACGCTCACGCCCGTGAGCCATATTGTGGACGTGCCAGCAGCGCTCGTGCGGCGCACGCTCGCCCACGGCACGCGCGCTGCGGCTGCCAACCAGATCATGACAGCTTCGCCCTTTGCGCGCGAGTGGCAGCGCACGACCAAGCTCGTTCTGCGGCGACTCTTTGACGCTGCCCATATCCCGCTGTACAATCCACCGGCTGAACTAGACGCTGATACCAGTCAAGGTACCGATGCAGAACGAGGCACACCGACGCAACTCGCGCTGTGGCTCGAGCAGGAAGAAAGCGAAGAGCTTCAGTACGAGCGCGGCGTCGCCGACCACAATGCCGCGACCCACCGCGTGCACCGCGACTTTGACAAGCTGTTTACGCGCATGCTCGCCACGGAAAAGAATGTGGTCCACACGACCACCACAGGCCTCGAAGACGGACCGAGTACGTGCTCCATCAATCACTATTGTGCCTTCCATCAATCAAACTAATCTGTGATCCCTGTAGCCACCCAGCACGTCATTCTCACGCGGCTCATTGCGCAGCGGCTCTTCCTCGAGAAGATCCCGGACCGCGACGAGAAGAAGCGCGTCTTCTTTTGGCTCGCCAACGTGCTGCTTGTGCACTTTATGGAGCTACGCCTCCACTCGCTCGTGTGGAACAAGGTCATGCTCATGGTCACGAAAGACGCGTCGCTTCAGAGTCCCGAGGTCCTGTGGGATCGGGACCGCCCCGACGAAGGCATGGCCATACTCATTCCAGCCGACATGGATGCGCCCACGCTCGTCGACGTGCTGTACGAGCACACCGAGGAGCTCGAGCTCGCGCTGAACGCACGCGCGACACGCCACATGAAACAGACCCAACGCAGCCAGCCCCCAAAACGCAAGCAGAAGAAACGACACTTTTATTCCGATGAAGTGGACGCGCTGTTCCGCAGGAGATGAGCCGTGGCCTGCAGGCGCAGCAGTCCAGTATGGCGCTGCTCGGAGAGATCCTGCTGGAGTGTGTCCAGCAGCGCGGCGCAGGTCGTGTGGACGCCCTCGCTCTTGTGGTGGCTCGCGTCGGCGGGGGCGGTAAACCGTAATAGACGCAGTGCCTCGGCCGCGGCATAGACCTTAAGCTTTTGTTGCTTGCCGCTCTTGCCACGCAACCGGGCTTTCCACAGCCGCCACGCGCGTTGAATGAGAAACGCCGCGCGCTGCCGGCGCGTGCGCACGTGCTGGTGAAAGTAGACCACGTCGAGGACGAGCTTTTCCTGGGGCGTGAACTGCAGTGCGTCAATGAGCACGACGCGCAGGAGACAAGTGATGATGACCGTGCCGCCGGCGATCGCTCCGAGCGCGATCGTGAGCTTGCCGCCCAGTGTCTCGGGCGCGATCTCGCCATACCCGACGCTCGTCATGGTCACGATTGTGAGCCAAATGGCGTCGTGCGCGCTGAGCAGCCGCGCGTTGACGCCCCCACGTTCGAGGAAATTGAGCGCCGTCGACGTGAGCGCCCAGTCGAGGACGAGTGCGGCTAGCGAAAAGAGCAGCGGCCGCTTCTGGAAGAGGTACTTGATGGTGAACCACACGGAGCCAACGTTCATGCGATGGAAGGAGGCTATTCGAGGATGAGGATAGAAGGAAGGGTTATTGTGGAGGAGGATGTGGTAGATGAGAAAGAGAGGAAGAGGAGCGTACGCAGGACGTGGGCGCGTCGCGCGAGGGCCTGGACGCCGACCGAGTTGCGTAGGAAGCGTCCCAGTAGATAGATACGAACCAGCACAATGACGTCTACAGTACGAATCCACAGTATGAAGAGAGATTCGAGTTTGAACGGAACGAGAAGACGTACCGAGCTGGTCGACGCGGGAGAGCACGACTTTGGTGTGACGAAGCAGCGGGTGGCGCTGGAGGCTTTGGAGGCCTTGGTCGTTGACCCATGCGGGGACGTGGAACGTGCAGGCAAATAACTCGAGCAGAAATGGCCTGGTGGAGTAGTATTCCAGAAGAAGCGTGAGTCTCACACGGAGAGTCGCGGAGGCGAGGCAGATGAGAAAGTCTCACCACAAGAGCCGCGAGGACGGGTACACGAACAGCACGCCGGCTCGGAGTCGACCGGTCTCCACGTGGACCCGGCATACCAGCACTATGAACGGAAGAAAGACGTAAGCCTGACGACCACCGTTGGTCCTCTACAACCTCATACGCACCGTATCGCCACACCAGCGCAGCGATGAGCAGTACCGACGTGGCTGTCAGTACGATCTTGAGCGGCACGCGTGCAGCGGCAGCGTGGGTCGACCACATGAGTTCGCTCTCAGCCATGACAGTCACGATACTGACGACAGCGCCCACGAGCATGGCGTTCTCTATCACAGAGCTCTGCGCTGTCCAGCGGCGCACGCGGTCGGCATGGCGGATCGTCGCGACGGTCGCCGTCCACTGCGCATCATCACCCGCGGACTTGGCCATGATCTGTGAACAACAGAGAGAGAAGGTCGGCGACCTTTGTGGTCGAAGTCATAGGACGGAGACGACGCACCATCTCGTCATAGCGAGACCACGGGCTCGCAGCGGCCATGGTTCCTGTCATCATGAAGAGCAAAACGGACCTTCTCCGCAACTGACACACAAAAATATCAGGTCTCCATCTCACCCACTTTAGGTATTTTAAAGATGTATCTCACCTTCTTTTGAAAATATAGATGGCAATGTAACCCTCCAAGTGTAACCCTCGAAGTGATCCACGTCACTAAGAACGTTTTGCTGCGAGAGCTTGCAGAAGACGACATGATGGGCAACGGAAGCCGCATTAGTCTGCAGCGGCACCGCAAAGTGACGCTGCCGCCGGGGTACAGTCAGCTGGTACGTGCAACAGCCTACCGATCGCACCGCCTCCCAGCTTCTTACGCTTCCTGGATCCCTCACTCTTCTTCTGCTTCGTTAGCACTGGATGCGACTGACTCAGTCGGGCCAGGACCTCTCGGGGCTGCGCGGCAAGCCCAAGCGCAAGAACATCCCGATGGACGAGGTGCTCCAACACAACACGGAGGACGACTGCTGGAGCGTGCTCGAGGGCAAGGTGTATAACCTCACGCCGTATCTCAAGTTCCATCCCGGCGGCGTCCACACGCTCATGATGAGTGCCGGCGGCGACTGCACAGCGCTCTTTAACGAGTACCACGCGTGGGTAAACGGCCACGGCATGCTCGAGGTATGAATTCCTATCTTCTGTGAGGGTGCGTACAGGATGATACTGAGATCTGTGAGACAGAAATGCCTGATCGGGACGTTGGATCCGGACTCGGTCGCACCAGAGAGCAAGCCCGACTCGCCCTTTGCGCTGGACACGAAAGAATGGCGCGCCTTCAAGCTCATCGCCAAGCAGACTGTGTGCACTTCGACCGTCAAGTTTACCTTCGAGCTACCCGCTGGCAAGAAACTGGTAAGTTGCTTTGTCAGCAGGAGCTCCTCGTTTCAGATCGGATAGCTCACTTGGTATGTATCATTTCTCCATAGGGCCTAGAGATTCCAGGGCAGCACCTCAAGCTGCGCGCGACCATTAACGGCAAATCCATCGAGCGGCAGGTCACGCCCACGTCCAAATTCGATCAGCGAGGCTCGTTTGATCTCATTATCAAGATCTACAGCAACGGGATTATGTCGAGTTATCTGGATACACTCAAGATTGGCGCGACTATTGAAATGCTCGGCCCCATGGGTGTGGTCGGGTACCCGGCACCCAAGACCATCACACACGGTGCCAAGGTCGTCCAGGCGAACGCCGCGCACCTCGTGCTGATCGCTGGCGGCACGGGCATCGCGCCGATGCTGCAGCTGATCCGCGCCGTGTTTGAACGCCGTGAAGATACGACCACGAAGATTACGCTGGTGTACGCAAGCCGAGCACTCGAATACGTGATCGCACTGGACCAGCTCGAGCCCATGGCCAATATGTTTCCATCGCGGATGAAGATCCACCACGTACTGAGCCAGGCGAGCCCAGGCGATAGCAAGGAACTGGGGGCGTTCACGATCGGACGGCTCATGCAGGATCTGTTGGCCACGCTGCTGCCCGCGGCGGCGCCTGACATGGCAGTGCTCCACTGCGGACCACCGGATTTCGATGAGGCGGTGGGCAAGGCACTGCTGGAACTACAGTTTACGCCTGCGCAAATCCATCTCTTCTAGACGAAGTGCATCTCCCCCAAACACGAACGATTGGTCAACGACCCTTATCTCTCGCCTTCTCACTCGCTTGAGGAACCAGGACCCCGCTACATTCTTGCTGTCGTCTGAGGACCCATGGCGACGAAAGAAAGTCAATGATTGAAAAGTAGAGATTTAGGAAAGATTGAGTGTCACTGTGCTCGATAGAGAGCTGCCTGTCGTTCACACGTTCTCGTCGTCGTCGTCGCTGCTGAGCACGCCATAGACGAGGCTGCACAGATCGCACAAGGACTCGTACGATAGGCCGCGCGAGGAGACGTCGAGCGTGCCACGATCGCGTTGGACCGCGTGCTCGCCACAACGGTAGAGATCCCACTCGGCGAAACTCGTCGCGAGCCCCTAGACCATGAACAGATCCTCGAGATCTGCGACCGCTTCACTCCCAATAAAGACTCGAGCGCGCGCATCGTCGAGCGTCGAGCCTGCTCTCGCCAGTATGACACACAGCCGCGTGGCACCACGCACGACGAGTTGGAAATCAAGCTGCACGTTTGCGTGGACCGCAACACCTTCAACAATCGGCGGCCAACGCACATGCGCGTCGCCCACGAGTCGGCAGATCGTCAGCAGCACAGTCGCGAAGACAACACCCGCATTCTCGTGGCACTTGCTCATGTACTCGTATAGCACACGCACGACGGCGTCGGGCACGGGTTGACGTACCTGCCTGTACGGTTGCGTTGGGAGGCCGAGCAAGTAGTCGACAGTGTCGGGCATCAACACGTCGACGTCGATGTGCTGCGGTGGCTTGTTGCTCTCGATGTCGTCATTCATTTCACGCCACTGTCAGTGTCCGAGGGGGCCCAGCAGCTTCAGCACGGGCAGCGCTTCCTTCACGCGCCGTTCCAGCATCAGTACACGTGGACCGAGTCGGGTGGTGGACCACCACTGTCATCAACAAACACGTCATGGGCGATCGCTGTCTTCTCGAGCGGATGATCAAGCAGACTCTCGAGTCCATCGAGCTCTCCGGTTGCCAGTGCCGTGGCAGTGGCCGACGTGGTACACAGCCACGCGTTCTCGTCCTTCTTCTTGGCAGCAAACAGATCCAGCTTGTCGGCGACGAAGGGAAGCTTGAGCATGGCGTGGAGCGTGGCTTTCAACTCGCTGATCGACGCCGTCGAGTTGATTTCAACCGTGAATGGCTCGTTCGCAATACCGACACGGAGTCCCGTGAGTTCGATAGAGAGAGGCACCCGCACGAGCACGTGAACCGTCTCGGGCGGAGGATAATCCCCAAAGACCTCCGAGACTCGCACCGCCGGCTCGAGCGGCAATCGCTGGGCAAACACATCGCGGACAGATCCGATGCGTCCTGCTTCTAGGGCTTTCACTTCATGCGATGACGCGGACAACCAGTTACCATTGTGTTACGCAGCAAAGAGATCGAGGTCAGTGGCGTCGGTGTGGGCGAGAGTGGCGTGGATGGCGTCCTTGAGGTCGCCGATCGTGTCCTGGCGATCAACGGAGACCGAGAAGGCGTGGCCGGCGCGACCGAGAAGCAGGCAAACGATCTGCATCGCGCTTCAGGGATAGAGAAGGACGACTGGGAGAAGCGGGTCGGAGAACGAGCTGATGGGTTGATTGATGGCATTCGATATTTGCCCAGAGAACCAATGGTGAGACGATGGCCCTTCCATCTACGTAGAGTATGTTGCCTCGAACGACGGAGGCTGCGTGGCTCAAAGCCCATGAGACCATGTAGTCAAGGTTCTGGACCCAGAGTTTCTAATGGTGAATATGCCTTTTTGTCAGGAAAGAGATCTTATAGTACGCATCCTCCTGACAGACACCATGCACAGCCCATGCACGCGTCAAGGGCGAGGGCCGTGGGCTCCTCCGCACTACGGCAGGGGATCGAATACGTATCTCCGCTTGCTCACGCACCTGGAGATTCATCTCGAGTGTGAAGAATTCCGAAATTTTGCAATGGGTAAATGGGTGCGGCGTGGGTAAACTTCAACTTCCTGGTTGACACCGATATTATACTAGAAATCATCGAAGTTTAGTCACCCTCGAGACACGTGATGGGCCGCCGAACAGGTTCATGAGTTCAGACTGTGAATATTTTGGCAAATATGCTCAGATTTAGAACAGTCTTCTTCTTCCAAGATTCTCACAGCGGATCGAGTCCAACAGCCTAGAGGGCTCAACATTTTATCTTGACATATAAATACGCAAATTCCTATAATTTTAGACTTTAGAATCTGTATGGACACTCCAGATGTTTGGGCCGACCAGCCCAACGATCCAACACGAGGCGGCTGACTGACAGGTTCGAATCGCCCCAATAAAAATTGTGGGCGCTGGCCAAATCCAACTCGGCAGTCCTCCGAAAATCTCTTTCGACAACGACGGGACGAACCAAGTGATAGGACTAGGGCTCAACCCATCTGGAAGATCGCCACAACTCTCTCTATATCTGATTCTAGCGGTACACGTTTTATCAAAGGTAATATCTGATTTTACATACCCAAAATATAGAGTTTTGATATATTAGATGCCAAAGGTTATGTTTTGCTACTTCTTCCGCCAACACCCATAGATCCGAATCCGTACCTGTGCACGCGACAGGCGTTCTTTCCCCCACACGGCCTTGCAACACTGCGACTGGCGGCCAACAGAAAAAAAAACCTTTCCCTTCTCTTTCACAGTAAACAAGCCACTCGGTCCCTCCGTCCCACCAGTGTTGGACTGTGGAGCCACAGCGGGGACCTGCACGAGTCGTGCCGTTTTGTTGGAAAGAAAACCACACAGAATCCCGACTGTGGACGGGTGTGGACGCAGACGATTATTTCTCTCCCTCCTTTCTTCACCTTTGATTTCCCCAACAAAATGGGACGCCGCGCCGCGACTCTGCCGCTGTTCGTGACGCTCGCGGCCGCCGCCTCCATGGACGCCATGGACGCCGCGTCTTCCACCGCCGGCGTCGACGTGCTCACGCGCTGCCAGGCGCTCGTCCAGACCACGCCCCTGTCGACGTCGCAGACGCCAACGTTTCTCACTCTCCCTGCGGACAGCCTGCCAAGCGACGTCTCGGCCGCGCTATCAGCACGGTCGCTCGCGTGGACGTCACTCTCGGACGTCATGCGCATTGGTGTGCTGTGGGCCCACGGGTACGTGCTGCCCGGCGGCAGCAGCGGGAAAGGCGTGGCGCCGATCAAGGTGTACACCGCGTGTGGCGACGCCGACGCCGGCGCTGTCGCGTTGGAGGCCGTCGACGGTCGCTTCATGGACGACATTGCGCTTCCCGGCGCGGCGTTCACGGCCGCGGCGTGTGCTCAAAACACGTGCGGCACGTATTTCCAAGCGACTAATGACAAATGCTCCTCGCGCCTCACCACCCAGCTACTCTGCGCCGTGGACGCCAAGGGACTGGCCGAGTCGAACGACCCGTTCTGGTCCGATGCCGGCAAGGACAGCACGGCCGTGCCGAAACCACAGGTGTATACACAAGCGCTCACCGTGGCAAATGGGAGTGCCAACGCGACCGTGAAACTCGTGAGCATCAACATGGCGGCGACCTTGACTGGAACCACTCAGTGTGGCAACACGGGGGACACGGTCGTGCCGTGTCTTCCGCTCGCTGATGCAGCCAAGGGCGGTCAGCAATTCTGCCGCCCCAAGGTCGACAGTGTGCGGCTCAAGAACTACTTGGACGTGGTCGCCAAGTACCTCAATGATGCCGCCGCAGCGGCATCTGCCACGACCAAGTCGGACAATGGCAGCAAGAGCAGCGGACTCTCCACGGGCGCGATCGCCGGTATCGTCGGTGGCGTTGTTGTCGTGCTCGGTCTGCTCGCGTTCTACTGTATCCGTGCCAAGAAATCGCGTGGCAACAACGAGCCCGAGTACCCGGACTTTGGCCGCAAGTCGTCCAATGGCAACGGTGCGCGAGGCGGCAATGCCACCGGCAATGGCGCGCAGGGATTCAGTACGGGCTTCCAATCCAAGGCCATGCAGCGGCAGGGCACGTTCCCGGTCATTGACTCGACCCATGACAACGATACGGTGTTTAGCACCGACTATGTGGGTGGTGGTGGTGACACTCAACTGGACGAAGACAGCCGCCAGCGACCGTTCTCGCGGCGGCTGCTGCAGTCGCAAGAAGGAGGCACGGCGCGGTCTCGCAACTCGAGCATCACGGGCTCGTCGCGTGGCATGTACGGCAAGTCAGTTGACGAGTACTGTGAAGAGTCGGAAATTATCCGGGACTTTGTCAACGATCCGCAGATCAAGATCCGCCAGATCCCGTACGAAGAGCTCACGGTCTTGCGGATCCTGTCAAAAGGATCGTACGGCGAAGTGTTTCTGGGCCAGCTGGAGACGCGCCACATTGCCATGAAGCGACTCCTGCCCGAGAAGAAGCACTTGACCAAGAGCATCGAGCAGTTCATGGGCGAGATCCAGATCATGTGCAATCTGGAGCACCGCAACATTGTCACGTTTGTCGGTGTGAGCTGGGACTATTTGCAGAACATCTCGGTGATTGTCGAGTACATGGACAACGGCGACTTGGCCGAGGTGCTGACCAAGTTCAAGCTCAAGTACACGTGGCCAAAAGAGAAGATTTCCATCTCGATGGACGTCGCCGAAGGGCTCGTGTACCTCCACTCCATGCGGCCCGTGATTGTCCACCGCGACCTCAAGTCCAAGAACGTGCTGCTCAACAAACGCGGCCAGGCCAAGCTGAGCGACTTTGGCGTGAGCCGCAAGACGACGGTCAACGAGACCATGACTTCCGGCGTCGGCACCCTGCTCTGGACCGCGCCCGAGATTATCGAAGGCCGTAAGTACTCGGAGAAGGCCGATATCTTTTCGTTGGGTGTCGTGCTCTCCGAGATTGATACGTGCGAAGAGCCGTACTCCACCGTCACGAACGAAGAGACCGGCGAGCGTCTGCCCGGCATGCAGATCGTGCAGATGGTGCGCTTGGGCCAACTCAAGGTGAGCTTCCGCGACGACTGTCCGCCCAAGCTTCGCGAGCTCGCGCGCCAGTGCACGGACTTGGATCCGGACAAGCGCCCGACGTCCATGGAGGTCGCGTACACGCTCAAGAGCATCATCGCGCCGTCGCTGCGGGCCTAAATCACTTTGAAGAACGGCGTTGAAGTTTGTATAGAAAAAATTGCCCAAGGTCATGTAGCCGCGCGGCGTCAAGGTAGTGAGTGATGTGGATCATGCTATTTAACCCTCCTGAAACAAAGCACTCGTTTTCCTAGACATGCCTCACGGACGTGTGCTCTCCTGGATCACGTGGGCGCCGTGGCCGATCGCTGTGATGAAGCTCGACGGCTTGGGGAACGAGTGGTCGCCGAACAGCTCGGTGGGGTACCCAGCGTCCAGTGCCGCAAGCAGTTCCGGTGCGTGGGCGCGCTGCGTGAGCACGACAATGCAGCCGCCAAAGCCACCGCCCGTCATGCGTGCGCCGTAGACGCCGGGGGTCTTGCGCGCCATCTCGACCAACGCGTCCAGCTGTGGTGTGCTCACTTGGTAGTCGTCCCGCAGCGACGCGTGGCTGGCATACATGAGTTCCCCAGCCTTGGCGTACTGGTGCGTGTTAATCAGCTCGACCGCCTGCGTCGTGCGGTCGTTCTCTGTGATCACGTGGCGCGCACGCGCGTACACGAGCGGCGTGAGCTCGCTCTTGACAGCGTCAAGCTGCTTCATGGTCGCGTCCCGCAACGCCACGATCTCGGGAAAACTCTTCTGGAGCGTCGCGACGGCCTCGCGGCACTGGCGCACGCGGTCGCTGTACTCGGTGCCACACAGCTCGTGCTGCACGTTCGAGTTGGAGACGACAATCACGATATCGGGGTCCCTGAACTCCACGGCCGTCGGCGTCTTGGCGCGGCAGTCGATGAGCAGCGCGGCGCCGCGCTGGCCGCAGGTCGAGATGAACTGGTCCATGATGCCGCACGGCACGTTGCAGTACTCGTGCTCAGCACGCTGGCACAGCAGAGCCTTTTGAGGCTTGGAGATGCCCTGGATCGCAAAGACCGACTCGAGAAAGGTTGCGAACGCGACTTCGACCGCGGCGGAGCTGCTCAGTCCGCTGCCAAGCGGTACGCTACTGGCGACCGCAGCGATCACGGGCAGCGCGTGCAGCTCACTCTTGAGGGACTCGAGGTGGGAGAGGTACATGGCCGTCACGCCCTGCACGTAGTTGGCCCACGCGCGTGGCACGCCCGGTGTGAGCGACCTGTCGGCCGGGAACTCGATCACGTGGTCGGTAAACTTGGTCGAAATTACACGCGAGACTGGCGCGGCGGCGTCCGCCTGAGGGTTGCGCATGCCCACAATGACAGTGTACTTTTCCAGTGCGAGCGGCAGCACAAAGCCGTCGTTGTAGTCCGTGTGCTCGCCAATGAGGTTGACGCGTCCCGGTGCCGCGGCGATCGTGAGCGAGGCGCGCGGCGGCCGCGACGCGTCGTCCGTCGGGAAGAAGGTTCGGTAGAAGAGCGCGACGGCGTCCTCCACAGTCGCGTCCAGCGGCGACGCCATGGTGACCATCAGTGCAGAGAGACGAGAGAGATGAGAGAGAGAGTCTGGGAATCGGAATGTGCGGAGGAGGAGGGAGGACGGCAACGGAGCCATTCCGCATTTTGCCGTGACTGGCGAGAAAGTGCAAACGTCAAACCCGTATACGAGCTGAAGAGTCGAAGAGCTCTTCTCTATAAGAGAGCTGGGAGGATGAGATAGGCGCCGACACGCTGGATGTGTGGTTGGCGTGTTGGTTTTAGTAAAATTTCATAATCAGATGGACATTTTTGGAAACGATGGTCTGAGAACGATTTTACCCCACTTGTCAGTGACACCATCTAACCGTTAACGGTTAGGAACGTAGAGAAAGTGCGGAGTGGTGCCGAAATGGTGCGCGAAAGGAGTGCCCGTCGACGGCCGCGTCACTTCGGCGAGGGCGAGCAAATCGCGCAGTACTGCCTCGTTTTCTCGCTCGGACAGGTGCGAGTCACTCGAGTCAAGGTGCTGCCGCTGTCGGCTATAATAGTCCAAGCCTTGTGAGGATGTTGTGCGCCAGGGTCACTCGCTCGGCTTCTCTATCCACACACAGGCAAGTCCTTGGTCCGTCGCGAACGATATGCGAACACGACCTCACTTCTCGACGCAAGCTCGACCAACGGTTCTGGCACCAACTCGGCCACGAGCCTCTCTCCATTCTCGACGACAGCCTGGTTGCGTACATTAGGCGCAGCAGTTCCCAAGCTTCTCATCTGCGCTCTCGCGCCATGCCTTCGCCATGACGCATACACGAAGCCCGATGGGGTCGTGGCGGCAGCGGTGGGGTGGATCAGCACTCAGGCTGCAGCAAGTGGTTGCAATTCATTAATACATAGTTTTATAACAACTCTTGCACCAGTAGCTTCCGTTCTCTGTGCCGCGTAAGCTACTCGCATCCGCCTACATGAAGAAGACGTGGCGAACCGCTCATGAACTTCATGGGACATGGCTTCATCATGAAGCCATGTCCCTTACCAATAATGACGTCATCTTTCATTTGGTTGGACTTGCCCAGACTCGTGACGGAATCATACGAACCAAGTCCGACGGTAAATGATTCCGTCATCCACTGGGTTCTATTTTTTCCAATCATCACAGCCTGACTCCCGAGCCTGACCAATCTCCATGCTTCATTTTGCCACCCCCTAAAAAGATCGCCCACCAACGACTCCCCAACTTCCAACGACTTCGCTTTCCAACTTTCCCGTCCAGAAAACCAACCACTTGCCAACTTCCCAACTTCCCAACACTTCCAACACGTCCAACATGAGCACGGAAACTGTCTACGACTACATCGTCATTGGCGGCGGCAGCGGCGGCATGGCCTCGGCGCGCCGTGCGGCCGTCCACGGCGCCAAGGTCCTGCTCATCGAGCGCGGCCGCGCCAACGACGGCATGGGTCTCGGCGGCACGTGCGTCAACTTCGGTTGCGTGCCCAAGAAGGTCATGTGGAACGCCGCCTCCCACGTCGAGCATCTCGCGCGGAACGCCGACTACTCGATCCGCTCGGGCGCCGAGTTCCAGTATGGCGACTTTGACTGGGCCAACATGGCCGCCAAGCGCGACGCCTACATTCTCCGCCTCAACGGCATTTACGAGCGCAACATCGGCAACGCCAAGATCGATCTGATCGAAGGCATTGCCTCGCTCACGGCCAAGGACGCCGTGACCGTCGATGGCAAGACGTACCATGGCAAGCACATTCTCGTGGCCGTCGGCGGCGTGCCGGCCATGCCGCAGATCCCGGGCATTGAACACGCGATCGACAGTGACGACTTTTTCAAGCTCAAGACGCAGCCGAAAAAGGTCGCGGTCGTGGGCGCCGGCTACATTGCCGTCGAGATCGCCGGCGTCTTCAACACGCTCAAGAGCGAGACCCACTTGTTCTGCCGCTACGACCAAGTGCTGCGTGCGTTCGATCCGATCGTGCGCGACCTCGTGAACGCGGAAATGGACAAGCACGGCGTCCACTTTGTCCGGCGCAGTCGCATCCACGCGATCGTCAAGCAACCGGACGGCAAGCTCTCGGTGCAGGCGACGGTCGACGGCGTCGACACGGTCCTGAACGACTTCGACCAAGTGCTGTTTGCCATTGGCCGCGAGCCGCGCACCAAGGGCCTCGGGCTCGAGAGCGTGGGCGTGAAGCTCTCGGACGCCGGCTTCATTGAGGTCGACAAGTTTGAAAACACGTCGGTCGACGGCGTCTACGCCATTGGCGATGCGACCACGACGGGATACGAGCTCACGCCCGTGGCCATCGCGGCCGGACGGCGTCTCTCCGACCGCCTCTTTGGCGGCGAGCCGAACGCGTGTCTCCACTACCACCAGATCCCCACGGTCGTGTTTAGCCACCCGCCGATCGGCACGATCGGATACACGGAGCCGGAGGCGGTTGAGAAGTTTGGTGCCGACCACGTCAAGGTGTACACGAGCACGTTTGTGAACCTGCTGTACGCCATGGCCGATCCGGACCACAAGAGCAAGACGGCCATGAAGCTCGTGTGTGTCGGCGAGAACGAGCAGGTCGTTGGCGTGCACGTGGCGGGCGAAGGCGCCGACGAGATGATCCAGGGCTTCGGCGTCGCCATCAAGATGAACGCGACCAAGAGCGACTTTGACAACATCGTGGCCATCCACCCGACGGCCGCCGAGGAGCTCGTGACCATGGCGCCGTGGGGCATGATCAAGGACAAGATCACGCTCCCGCCGACGCCCAAGGAGCTCTAGATTCTTTTCTAAAATGGTTTTACAGGAGTTTCTTAATCCCTAAAAACGTTTATTTCTTTCTCACTTCTTCACTACAATCGTGAGTTGGCGAGGGCCGAGTGGAAGTTCTCGGCCGTGAGCGGCTCGTACGTGTTCTTGGCCTTGACAAAGTACCACAGCTTGTCGCTCACCTGGCTCGGATCAATGCCCTGCTTGCGCAGCTTCGCCTTCTCATACTTCATCGTGCCCGTCACCGACATTTCTCCCAGCTGACGCAGGAAGAGCGGGACCGCGTATGAAGGCAGGCGCGCCTGGACGTGCGTGGCAAACGCCTGCATGTCAAACGTCTTGTCGTCAAAGACCATGGCAGCGAGACACGCTCTTCCTTCGTTGCCTGGCACTTCAACACCGTACACGCAGATATCGCTGAGCCCGTCAAACCTGGCGATGGCCTCGGACACTTCGTTGGTCGCGACGTTCTCTCCCTTCCAGCGGAACGTGTCGCCAATGCGATCAACGAAATGCCAGTACCGCTTCTTGTCAATCTTGAAGAGATCGCCCGAGCGAAAGTAGGCGTCGCCCTTGACAAACACATCGCGCAGGACCTTCTTGTTGGACTCCTTCTCGTTGCTGTAGTAGCCGCTGAACTTGCGCGCCGGATCGCTCTCGGCAATCTTGCACAGCATCTCGCCGACTTCGCCCAGCGCACACTCGCGGTAGAAGCCCGTCTTGGCATCCTGCTCGAGCGTGTCCGTCTCGACATTGTACTTGACAATCTTGACGCCGAGCAACGCCTGCATGAGCACGCCACGGCGTCCGAGGTGGCCGCGGTCGTCTTTCGTGGCGCAGTAGTTGGCGAAGCCCATGACTCCTTCCGTGGACCCGTAGAACTCGGACACGACCGGGATGCCAAAGCGGTCCTGAAACTCGTTCCACACGTCGGGCCGTAAGCCATTGCCGAACGCTGCGCGTACATTGTTGGCCGCGTCGTCTTGCCGGTGCGGCGCCGAGACCAAGTACCGACACATTTCGCCAATGTACTGCACGATCGTAGCATCAAACGCGCGGACTTCGTGCCAGTACTTCGAGACAGAGAACTTGCGCGAGAGGCAGAGCGTGGCGCCGGCGTGGAAGCAAATGCCGACGGCCAAATTGCCGCCGGACGTGTGGTAGAGTGGCAGCGGGCAGTAGACGCGGTCGTTGCTCGTCACGTTCATCGTGACCTTGAAGCCGAGCGAGCGCACAATGATGTTGTAGTGGTTGACCTTGGCAGCCTTGGGCAAACCCGTCGTGCCGCTCGTGTAGATGAGCATGGCAGCGTCGGTAATCGAGATGCCCTTGCGCACGTCGTGCGGAATCGGCTCGCCACTAAACGCATCGAGCTGCTGGTCAATCGAGTTGGCAAATGGATACTGCGGCGAGCTTTGCCATGGCGTGACACCGTCGCCGTAGACGTGGGACGTGACACCGGGCAGCTTGTCCTCGACCAGCGCGTACTTGTCGAGCATCTCGAGACCCAGCAGCACGGCCTTGGGGTCGGCGATCGTGATGCAGTGGAGCAGGCCGTCGGCCTGCAAGTGCGTGTTCACGAGCGCCGCGATCGCGCCAATCTTGAGCAGCCCGAGCCAGCAAATCACGAACTCGGGGCGGTTCTCCATGAGCAATGCGACTTTATCGCCGGGCCGGAGCCCCTGGTGGAGTGCCCACTGGGCCACGCGGTTCGAGATCGCATCGACTTCCGAGTACGTCAGCTTGCGGTCCTCGTACGCGAGACAGAACTGCTGCGGGTACGTCTCGACGGCTGTCTGGAAGAGGTCGGGCACGAGCGTGCTCTCGGCCATGAAGCGCTTGCCCTGGCGCAGCACGCCACTCACAATGAGCAGGTCCTTAATGTCCTTGGTGAGGAGCAGGCGGCGGTCCATGACGACGACGCCAATTGACGCGGCGGCGGCGAGTGCGAGCAGCGGGAGCATGGCTGGGGATACAGTACTGGGGAGGGAGGAGGCAACGGAGACCACGGGGAAGAAGAGAGACTGATTGTGCTTCCCCTTGGGCCGTCAGGCCACGCGCTTCCCGGTCATGATATGGAGTGATTGATGGCTTGTCCCTCCGCCATTCTGTTTCGGGCGTTGGCCAGATGCCACGTCTGTGACACCGTATCAGTGGAAATCCATTTTATGAGCATCATCACAGATTTTATCCACGTCTAGGATTATCCGGTTTATCGAAAATTGGATTTTTAGAGCCTAAATGTCAATTGGCACGATCTCGGGCTCCATGACCTCGAGCTCGTGGTGGAGCATCGTGTCCTCGTCCTTGGCGAAATGGAAGAGGCCGTAGACGGCCTTGCCACTGAGCACGTGGGGCAGCCAGATGCGGTCGTCCTGCCACATTGTATCGAACGGAATCGCGTCGGCGTCGTACCACTGCGGTCGCATCTCGTCGCTCTCGGACGGCTCGCCCGTGAACTTGTCCGTGAAAAACACGTGCACTTCCTGCATGTCCACACAATTATTGCGTGAGGAGCCAATCTCATTTATCATCGAAAACCTTATTAGGCGTGCGCACCAGAATCTCCTTGCCGCCCTCGAAAGTGAACATGAGCGTCCCGCGCTCTTGGAGGTCAGCCTCGTTTACGATGATATTCGCTTCTTCTCGCACTTCACGCGCCGCCGCTGCGACGATGCTGGCGTCGCTGGCGTCCACTTTGCCGCCAAAGCCGTTCCACTTGCCCATGCCAAAGCCGCGCTTCTTGAGGCCCAGCAGCACCTGTGGCGTGGACGTTGAGGGAGGAGCGACGGCGCCGACGGCGGAGTTTTGGAGCGGGAAGTTGCGCACAACGAACGCGAGCGTGAGGAGCTTGCGCGGTAGCGGAGGCAGCACCATGGTCGCTTCTTGCTGTTGGTTCTGTATGAGGAAAAATGGCGCCAACGATATCAAACACGTTCCTAACCGTTAACGGTCTGACGGTGTCACTAAAGTAGGATGATGTCGTTCTCAGACCATCGTTTCCAAAAGGGGAATTTTCTAAATGCGGCCGTTTTCTTATTTATTACAAAACGCGGCCGAAATATTACGTTTTTTCCCTCATTTAGCAACTTTTGCAAAGCCAAACCCGGATTTCAAAGGGCGAGGGTGCTCAGCAGGCCCTGTTTTGTAAATAACTTCAAGTAACGGCCACATTCAGAAAGTTCCCAAAACAAAATAAATGAATTTAACAATATTTACATTTTTTATTTATCTCGACCTTCAACACTCAGCTTGGCAACATGCACCCACCGAGAGTTGGGCTCCAATGAACGAGCGGCCCTCAGCCTCGAAGGGATCTCCCCTTCGAGCACATGGGGAGAAGACGTGATTTGCCTTCTTGATTCAAGCACGAGAGGACGTCTCTCGACGGAAGTCTCCCACTCCGTGGGAAAGATGGCGAACAATGCCGGCGGCAGCGAAACGTCGGCGCAGGCGTCGTGTGGAGACCAAGAAGCCGGCAAGGTGTGTTTGTGTGGGCTAGAACTGAAGGCCCCTGTCAGGCGAGAAGTGAGAACACGAGCGGTATGGCTGTGTGGATGTGTGTGTGCAGACATGGGAGCTAATCCATGAGCTTTGCGACGCGCTCCTTATCAATGGCAAGTGGGCGAGACTGCGAGCAGTGGTTGAAGAGGACGAAGCGCTCAAGCCGAGCGTCCTGAAGGCTACGCGCGCGCGACGCAGCCAGATCCGTGATGAAGCGATCACAGTCGGCGACTGGAACACGGTGCACAACCTTGCGACAGTGGACGAACGTTTAATTTGCAACAAAGTGAGCACGCTGCTAGTGGAGGCGTGCGCCCCCGAGCCGCTGGACGAGGCCACCGCGGTAGCCAATGCCAAGGCTCCCCTCGATGCGGACGTGCTGGCTTTGCTCCTGGAGAACACGGCACGTACGCGTGGGCGACGGGGTGGCAAGGTCGCACTCATCTCTCTCTCTCTCTCTCTCTCTCTCTCTCACACACACACACACTCTCTCTCTCTCTCTCTATTTCTGTGGGTATTACTATCGGCAGTGGATCGCGTCTGCTGCGTTCAAGACGGCGATGGACAATGGACACCTTGCAGTCGTTCAAGCGCTCATCGAATGAAGCGCCTCGCTCTCTACTTATGTACGTACACCACGGACGCCTGGAGTGCACAGGGGAGTTGTGCTGCTGACTGATCCGTGGGACGATCCATGCGTAGGTACACAGTGGAGGGATGGTGTGGGCGGACTCTCTTATACGATACGCCGTCTGCCGCGACAATATCGCCTTGGTACAGCGTCTGCTCCATGTTGGTGCACCTCTTCTGGAAGCGACAGAACGAGAATGCCTCTGAGCGGACCGATGTGCTCGGTCCTGCGGTGCGACACCGGAACAAAGATATGATGAAGGTGCTTGTCGACGCTGGCGCGAGGCGTGGCAGGGTACGTTCACGAAGTGTATTGGTGCTCCAGCTAGATTGGCACAACTAAACACGTGTTCCCATCAGGCTGAAGCAGCGATCGCTCATAATGACTTGGACGCGATTGAGTTTCTGATCGAACAAGGTCTGGACCCACACAAAGTCAACGAGGTATCAATGCTAGTACTATACCGAACGCAAGGGGGAGGACGGTGTATAATAGATGGGGAGTCGGTGCTGCACATCGCGAGTCGAAAGGGCAACGTCGACCTTGCCAGGCAACTGCTGCTGAAGAATGCCCTCGCTCTGGGCCCCCACGCCGTCGATACAGTCCGTGGCGTGTTGCTGGCTTCCGAACTTGGATTCGACGCCTCTAATGCCCCCGTTATGGTTGTAGAAGCGACGAACACTGCTTGTGATCGCACCCCTCGGCTGCTACCACGACCCCATCGAGCTTCATATCGTGTCATGGCGAAAGCAGGGCGCGACAGCGCAGGTGAGAAAGTCGGGAAACTCTTGGTCCCACGCTCGACAATCTAATATTGCGAGGTGCATGCAAGCAGACCGTTGTTAAGAGTGGAAAGAGTCTCGTGGCCGAGCTGGTGCCGGAGCCGTTAATCCATGTTGCCGCGAGGAGTGCGTTCAAGATCGTGTTTTCTCGACGGACCGGAGGGCTAATTTCCTACGTCGTGTGTGTGTAGACTTGTTTAACGAAACTGAGCGAGCGAACCTCGCGCACAAGATCCTCACAAGGCCCGGGCGAGCCGACGGCGGCGGCACATTTGACTCGAGCGACTCGAACTTGTCCGAGCGAGAGAACGAGGCCGTGCTGCTTAATTTGCTCGCTTTCGCCGGCGTGGATGTAGCGACTGACGGTCAAATCCAACGCCTATGTAATCTGGAACCCAAGTTGGAGGTCGGCTACAAGTGGATCTCTCGGCTGTACGAGTTGAGGCTGGGACTGACGCTTGCGATCGAGAATGGTTGGCGCTCCACGTACGACATTGAATGGGATCTGGTACATGGCCGAACCTCAATCTGCCGCGGCACCGGCGGGACCGGCACGATCCGCGTGCCGTCCATGCGTTTCCTTAGCGGGTGCCACTTGCGTGCGAATGTGAAGCGACAACGGTGAGTTCATGCGTTGTGTATTAGGGAAAGTGCAGCAGTGACTGATCCCTTTTGTGTGTGTGTATGGCGTGGGTGCCACTGAAGCTTTCTGACAAGACGGCATGAAGCCACCGTCTCGTTGAAGGGCACGTTGCCCAATAGCGCGCATGCAAATACTGTGGACGTGGGTGACGTCGTGATCACGACCACCACTTCTCATCGCGTGCGCTATCGCCTCAAGTCCACGACGTGAGACGGTGCTCCGCTGAACGCATTCCTCGGCTCTTTCTTCTGCATACAATACATACATAGCCTACCCAAGACCAAGAATGGACTCGCCACCAAGATGATGTTTCACCGAGATCGTTCCGTTGAGCGGCTGATACGCGGTCGTCTCGAAAGGCGGCAACGGCATTCAAACACGTTTTCGATTATCCTAGTATGTCCTGGGAGAATACGCGTAAACAACGTCGTTAAAACAAACAACGTCGTTATACGTGAATCAGGAACTTCCTTCCGCCCCCATCGCGGCACGTCGATTACCAACTAGCGGGATACATACGCCACCACGTTGGATCAGGAACCTTACCACCAGGCGACTGTTCACTAGACAGCACCCACAAAAAGAGTGGGCCACTTTCGCGAGGCGAGTGGGAATCGCAGACAGTTATTATAGGATTGCTGCTCTTACGCAAGAGCTGGCAGACCCCAAACACGTTCTGCGTACCCATGTGAAGGCCGAGCTACTTGAGGGCGACTGAGCACATGTGGCTTTGTGGCGGGTGAGACGTGGCATACGCAAGTAGGTGAACTGGGCATCGAAAATCGAAATAAAGTGATTTGCCTACAAACGTATGAAAATCACTTTCTTAGAGTGATGGTCAAGTTCAGTTCACAGTCTCACTTGACCATCACTCCCACAAAATGGCAACATTCTGCAGAGAGGCCGTCGAGAAAAAGCTGCCATGGGCACGGCATGATCCCAACATGCACACGACAAACCGGACGACTCGAGACCAGCGTTCGCCCATTCCGCCCTCTCCTATTTCAGTGACTCCTTCTCTCTATCCATTCTTGAGAGGCAAAAGCACTGCACAGAAACCAGCCTTTGCCATGGAGAGAGCACACACGGCTCCGCGTGTCCAGCAGCTCACAGCAGCCGCACAACTGATCTTCTACGAATATTGCGTGCGTTCCGAAGAGCTCCGTCTCTGTGTTTTTCATTCGCCAGCTAAACGTGGACTCGGTGGCACCGGTCGCTGTATACACTCGCCAATTTTCCACGTCAGAGACACCTAATAAGCACCCCCTGTCAGATGCTTGTGAAGCCGGTTCGACTGTATCGACTCGAGAGTGAGCGGGGGAATCAAGCGGCACGGAAGCGCAGTCTGTGGCACGCGATCTTGTGCATTGGCAAAGCCCCCAAGCCCAAGCGTGTATGCGAGACGCGCCGGCGGAGTCGTGAGTACGATACGCGCCGGCGGAATCGGGAACTCGAGAGCGCAAGACAACCCTCGCCCGTCCCAATCCCTCCAGAGTACGAAGGCCGCCAGACCGTGCGCGTCGCGGGCAAGCAAGTTGCGTACACGCGGGCGATGCAGCGCACGAAGCGCAGTTCGCTCAGACCCCTGGATTCCATCTCCGAGGACGACGATTGAGATGGTTAAAAGTGTAAGATAAGTATAGACTCCGGGATTCGTATCCTTCCTAGTACTACGCGTGTGAGTCACCGTCTTCGTGAGGTGTCTCGCTTCCTACCACTTCATCTGCCACTGTCAGTACAGGTGGGGATGCTTCGAGATAAGGGAACACGGAGAGGAGACCGAGGAAAGTTTCTACTGAGGTTACACTATACTCCACTAGTACAGCTGAAGGAAGGTTTAGTTAGAATTGGCAGTTAAACCACTTGATGGGCTTGCGGTCGTTGCCCCACCAGCCATCGCCGTTGCGGAACGTGCCGTCCAAGTGGTTGATCCCGGCGATGTAGAATTTGCCGCCGTCCCATCGGTTCGAGTACTGGCTCCGGTCAATGGTCGCGCGGCACGAATCAATGTGGACCTGGCCGTCATTCTCAAGGGACGCGTGGCCCGAGACCGTGCCCAAGATCGAGAACTGGATCGAGTCGGTCGTGAGCAGACCGATGGGGCTCACACCACACAGACTGGACGAGACCGACTTGGCAAACTGGACACCAGCCGCCGTAAACATCGCGTCCAGTTCCGGGTTCGACGGCTTGGAGCCCTTGAGCACGATGGACGAGATGGCCGTGCGCGTGGGGCACAGACCAAACGACAGCAGTGCCTTGACCAGCAAATTGTCAATGATCGTGTTCGGGTCGTCGTAGCACAGGCGGTCCTGCACGGCCTTGGGGAGCGAGCCAATAATGGACACGGCACTCGAGGCACTCGCGCTGCCGTAGATCGGACCAGCCAAGGCAATGTACTTGCTCGACTTGGCGAGCCCGCACTTTTGGTTCATGAGCGCGGCCTGGAACACGAGGTTGCCCATGGAGTGGGCCACGATCGCAACGTTTTCAATGGCCATCTTATCGGCCGAGCCCGTCATGGCCACGGCCTCGTTACAGATCGCTTCGGTCGAGGCGTCATCAAACCACGTGCGGTTGACCGTGTCAATGTGGAGAAACTTGACCTCGGAGCAGCAGTTGGCCTGGGTCTCAATCTTGCCAAAGTAGTTGGGGAACGAGCTCGTGGTCTCGCCGGCATTGTAGCCAAGTCCGTGGACAAAGAGACACTTCTTCAGACCATCCGTGCACCCGCACTGCGTGGCACCCATGTGGCTCAGTCGACGTTCGCCCTTGGCGACCGTAATGGCGTCACGTGCGCGCTGGATCGTCTTGGCTGTGAGCGACCGCGTGGACGCAGCCGTCGTGGAGGTCATAAGGCTACCACAGCTCGCGAGGTTGACCGTCGCCGGTACCACGAGCGACGCGACCGTCGGCACGTCGCCCTGCGAGTTGTCCTGAAGAAGCTGGATCGACGCGCTCAGGTCCTCGCCAGTCACCTCCATCTGGCGAGACGCCGTCGAGCAAAACACATACGGCTCATCAGCAAAGAAGATCTCAATGAGCTTGCCACTCGCACACGTCACATTGAACTGCGGGTTCGCCACGGCGTCCACAACACGCGCATTCTTGAGCGCATCCGTGAGCATGGAGAGCGGAGGGAGGTTGTCCTTGACGAGGCACTCGCTACGCGTCAGCTGACGGGACGTGACGTTCTCGACCGTGACAAAACCCTTGTCGTTGAGCACCGTGAAATTGTACTGGAGGCCCACGTGCTCGTACGTAATGCGGCCGTCAAAGGAGAGCGATCCGTCGGCCAGGGTCTTGGGGAAGAGCAGACCGTCGATCGAGCCACCCGTCGGCATCGACGACGAGTCGGCACGCGGACGAAAGGTCACTTGAATTCCCTTGGCGTTGGCGATCTCGGCGAGCAATCGCGAGGTGTCGTGGTGGAATGTCTCGGCGTGGTAGCCGAAGAGACCGAGCGCCACGGCGGCCGTGCCGGCGGCAGTGAGACCTGCGGCGAGGCCACGCTTGAGGAGCGACTTCTTGGTGGACACGGGGGTGTCGTACTGGATATCCATCGTGGAGAGTGTGAGTATCCGTCGGTTGGATGCAGTAGTGTGTTTTGGAATCGATGGGAACGAGGCCGAGGGAATTGAAGAATGATCGCCTCGGTGGCGTGGGAATCAGAAAGCGCGACTGATTGGCTTGTGGCGAGGAGGTCTTGTTTCGGAAGGACTGCTGAGGCGCCATATCACAGTCTTAGCCTGAGCTGCCATATCACAGTTGCTCCCATCCCACCCTGCGTGAGATCTTGATGCGTGTGTAATGATATGACATCACCATCAGTCAGCTTTTGGATCACACGCCCAGCAGCTGCTACCACGGAGAACCCAAGAGAGTCTCTTGGGTTCTCTAAGAGGCCACCCAAGTTTCACGACTTGATGAGGGATTCCTGACGCTTGCACTGCATCAGCGTTGATGAGTGACCGAGACGTCTCCAGTCTCACTGTGAGATGGGGCGCTATCATACCTGTCCTTGAAGTACTACGCATTGCAGGAAGCAAGATCCTCTCAAAATCACCCCTAACAGTGGTGGGCAAAGACAAATAGAGAACCGAGGTGCGGAACGTGCTGGAAGGCCCAGAAGACGGCTGCCCCACCCTCTCACAATCTTAGATGATAGCTGATCAGCCTGCCATCAAGAGGAATGGTCATCTCCTCCAGAAATCTCGGAGGCTGCAGTTTACTGTCTGCAAAATGTCAAATGCAATGCGTCAGATCCTGATGAGACGACGTATAGTCAGACAGTAACATATGTCTGACTTTATATCATTTCTGGTCGGTTCATAATGGTATTGTAAGCTCGAATCTCTTTAGTTAATCAATATCATATTATACAAACTATCAAGAATAAAAGCTTTTCGGAAATCGGCTGATGGGTACGTTTTCACCAGAGGGTTCCGTTCATTGGAGATCTGTATATTCAGTCTCACCCCGGGCCCCCTCCACGGAACGAGTGGTGTCCAATTGAGCCATCCATTGCGTTTTATTTTCGAGTGATTGCATCGACCGGACGACGAGCGAGAGGAGTCCAGCAGTCGGCACCGAACTGGATTCATGGCCAGTGCGGTGTGGACACTGGACTGTTCACAGTTGAATCTAAACGCAAGACAATTTTTAAAATCCTCGTGGCTTGCTAATGTGGAATGGACTGGGCACAGTGGCATCCCGGTCCAATCTGTGATGCAAAGCGATCAACGCGTTCTCATCACGTTACTGTGCAGTACTACAGTATACGGTATTGTACGTGTTTACTGTGATTTACGGTGTTCTCCGAGAACGACGGGTGGGTCAACAAGCAGGCCAAGTACCGGTAGTGTGAGTGCTCGCTGCAAAATGGCACTGTGGTGCAAATGTCCATTCATTATATACTCGGTACAGAGTATAACGTAGTTGCGAACTATGCGTCAAGATGGCTACATGTGCCCGACGGAGGTCTCGGGTATTCATGGGCTCAAGTCGCTTTAGAGAAAGTTGGCCTGGATTGGCGAGCTGCATATAAACGCCGCGATGCTGCTGTCGTTTGGGTCGAGCTCCTCTGGGGAGGCGTCGGTGTTATAGATTCAGCGTAACTTCGAGCTTGGGGCCAGGCAAAACCTCCGGGGTGGGCATGAAGTCGAAGTGCGGGTCGCGGTACTTGACATGGTCCATGGGGCACTTGCGAGAGATCTTTTCGACCTTGGGGTGGCAGTCGCGGATGGCGGCGTTCACGGGACGCACGCGGCACTTCAAGAAAGTGTAGCCAACTGGGGAGTGATGGTCAAGTGTCACGGAGCCAGAACTGTCACCAACACTGATACCGTTCGAGATACTCCCTCTGTGGCAGATGAGTTGGCGCCAAATTCAATTGGAATTGATTGTGAAGCACCAAGAACAAAGCGGCGACGTTAATATCCAGAATTGGCCTTTTCTTGCACACACAACGTCATTATAGAAACCTGTCCATTTGCGAACGCATCGGCAGCCCACGAGTGCGCACGCAAAGATCACTAGATCCAATGCTCTCGTCGTCTCATCCGGAGCATTTCGTACTTAGTGAGTTTGATACTATAGACGACAACGTTATGTTGAGATCTGAGAGTTTGTCTTTTTATGCACCAAAAGCTGTAACTGTGGAGAAACAACGTCGGAGACGTTTAGCTCTGCTCAGGACAGGGAATGCTGTCCTGTATTGTAGCGCTAAGCGAATGTTTAGAATTGGCAGTTGAACCACTTGATGGGCTTGCGGTCGTTACCCCACCAGCCATCGCCGTGGCGGAACGAGCTGTCCAAGCGGTTGATCCCGGCGATGTAGAAGTTGCCGCCGTCCCATCGGTTCGAGTACTGGCTCCGGTCGATGGTCGCGCGGCAAGAATCGATGTGCACCTCTCCGTCATTCTCAAGGGACGCGTGGCCCGAGAGCGTGCCCAAGAGGGTGAGCTGTGCCGAGTCGTTCGAGAGGATCCCAACGGGGCTCACACCACAGAGACCGGACGAGCCGACTTGGCAAACTGGACACCGGCCGCCGTCAGCAGAGCGTCCAGTTCCGGGGTCGACGGCTTGGAACCCTTGAGCACGATGGACGAGATGGCCGTGCGCGTCGGGCATAGACCAAACGACATCAGCGTCTTCACAACAAAGTCGTCAATGACCGTGTTTGGGTCGTTGTAGCACAGGCGCTCCTGGAAGGCCTGAGAAAACGAGCTAATAACCGACACGGCGGTTGAGGCACTCGCGCTGCCATAGATCGGACCAGCCAAGGCAATGTACTTGCTCGACTTGGCGAGCGCACACTTTCCGTTCATGAGCGCGGCCTGGAAGATGAGGTTGCCCATCGAGTGGGCCACAATCGCAACGTTTTCAATCGCCATCTTGTCTTGCGAGCCGGTCATCGCCATGGCTTCGTCGCATACGGCTTCGGTCAAGACGTCATCGTACCATGTCCGATTCACCGTATCCATGTGGAGAAACTTGACCTCGGAGCAGCACTTTGCCTGCGTCTCGATCGTACCCCAGTACTTGGGGAACGAGCTCGTGGTTTCACCAGCATTGTAGCCAAGACCGTGGACAAAGAGACACTTCTTCAGACCATCCGTGCACCCGCACTGCGTGGCACCCATGTGGCTCAGTCGACGTTCGCCCTTGGCGACCGTAATGGCGTCACGTGCGCGCTGGATCGTTTGGGCTGTGAGAGATAGCGTTGACGCAGCCGTCGTGGAGGTCATAAGGCTACCACAGCTCGCGAGGTTGATCGTCGCCGGTACCACAAGCGACGCGACCGTCGGCACGTCGCCCTGCGAGTTGTCCTGAAGAAGCTGGATCGACGCGCTCAGGTCCTCGCCAGTCACCTCCATCTGGCGAGACGCCGTCGAGCAAAACACGTACGGCTCATCAGCAAAGAAGATCTCAATGAGCTTGCCACTCGCACACGTCAAATTGAATTGCGGGTTCGCCACGGCGTCCACAACACGCGCATTCTTGAGCGCATCCGTGAGCATGGAGAGCGGCGGCAGATTATCCTTGTCGAGGCACTCGCTACGCGTCGGCTGACGGGACGTGACGTTCTCGACCGTGACAAAACCCTTGTCGTTGAGCACCGTGAAATTGTACTGAAGACCAACGTGCTCGTACGTAATGCGGCCGTCAAAGGAGAGCGATCCGTCGGCCAGGGTCTTGGGGAAGAGCAGACCGTCGATCGCGCCACCCGTCGGCATCGCCGACGAGACGGCACGCGGACGAAAGGTCACTTGAATTCCCTTGGCGTTGGCGATCTCGGCGAGCACTCGCGAGGTGTCGTGGTGGAATGTCTCGGCGTGGTAGCCGAAGAGACCGAGTGCCATGGCGGCCGTGCCGGCGACAGTGAGACCTGCGGTGAGGCCACGCTTGAGGAGCGACTTCTTGGTGGACACGGGGGAGTCGTACTGGGTATCCATCGTGAAGGATGTGAGTACCCGTCCGTCGGTTGGATGCAGTAGTGTCTCTCGGTAGCGATGGGAGCCAGACCGAGGGAATTGAAGAATGAATGGGTTCGGTGGTGAGGAAGGCAATCGGAAAGCGGTGGCCGGCTCACTGGATGATGACATCGCGCCAGGGAAACAAGACCCACTTGAAGCAGCTCTTGTTATCCATCGCTGGCTGTGAGATCTTCAGCAGCCTCCTCATACTTGTGTACAGTATTGAACTTCGACTGTGTCAGCAGTCAGTCAGCAATCGCATCGCACCGTTCCAACGCCCCACCCGAAAGAGACCGGATCAGTTCCTCTCTCTAGCCACCAGCTGGGGACACCAACGATCGGCTACGCATTGTATAGTATTAGCACAACATCTATCGCTTATCGCTTCACAAAGTATGGGCGGGAATTTGGTATTGATTGTGCACCGACGTAGACAATACAATAGGGGATAATGCATATTCAAAGCAATCAGAAGTGACGCGGTGCTACAAATGGACGCGCTGTTCCAGTAACCCGTGGATGATACTCGTGCCTGACTCGAGTGATACTTCGAAAGAAAGTTGTCATAATCAATGCTCTATGTGCGGGGTCCTGAAGCGAACCGCGCTTATCAACACTGTGGAATTCGCCAACAAGATATCTGGATTCCAGACGCGCAACGGACACTACGGCGCAGAGCAGTACAGTCTTGCGTCAATGCAATGATTGACCGAGGCGTCTTCAGACTCACCGATCTCACCGAGATGCCATCTTGGACGTGGAGAGCTGTCGTTGAAGTCTTGAGAGGAGATACGTTAGATTTTTTTTCACTGTTCTGCTGTGCAACCCCTCCCTTTCTTCACTACGGCAGTTGAAAGTCTTGCCAACGCATAAAACGGTTTGTGACAGAATGCAGACCCTGCCATGAGTATTTTGTCTTAAACCGAGCGCAAATCTGCCACCAACCGATTTGAATATTCATCCGACCAATTCGGGGTTATATGCCGTTGTTGAGAACGCCATCTTGCATCACTTTCCGTCACATACGTTGTGGACAATACAGGATGCGTAGGTGAGATAGGTTACCTTGCTTTGTATCGGTCCAGTTCCTCGCCTCGTTGCTGCCACAAACTAGACCACTGACACGTCCTGCACAGTACACGCGTCAATTTGATGCAGCTTCGTCTCCACTGACCACTGACCGCCACTGCATTGAGCATGCTGACCACGTCATACTGTCCCATCGAGCATTTTCGAGTGATCTCGTGGACCGGACGACCAACAGAGTACACTCTTTACAGTATCTGTATCGTTATGATGACAGTGTCCAGTGGTCGACACTCTGAATTGAGTTCTCGCGCACAAAGAACACCGTGAGCAAGGCCGTGGTCAAGACACTGGCGATAATCAACGTGTGTCCAGCGCAGAACGCCAAGCAGTCGCTTGTGTTTGAAGGCGGCTCCCTGGCGGACACATAGCTCAACGAACTGTACGCCAGTGCAGAGAAGGCCTACGTACAGTACGTCTCGGCCAGCCTCTGCGGCACGTCGCCAGTCGGGCTCACGTCACGCTTCTCGCCCGTGTACACGACACTCGACGAGCTCGCGCACCACGCGTATCCGAGGGACGGCGCTATCAAGCTGGAGTCGTGTCGAGGTCCCTTCCTCGCATCCAAGTACTCAACGTCGTGGAAAGGCGGTGCCTTCTACAGAGCTGCACTCAACCACTCGGACGCGACCATGCGCAACGGCGAAGGTGCGTAAGGCGACGACCGACAGCCCGTCAAGTGGATCAACGTCAATGCTAAAGGAAGCACCAGCGATCCAGAAGTCTCAAAGGATACGGAAGCGCCGTCCACGATGGTGATCCATCCAACACGTGCCTTTTTACTGTGGCCCTGGGCCCTTGTCTCTTCGTCTCGAGGCAGAGGCGTTCACACGAATCCTGGCTCAGTCAGTTGAGTCTCAGTTGGGCTCTCTCCACGCCCGGCCAGCTACAGTGCACAGTATGACGCGTCGCCGGAAATGACGAGGGCAGCTGTAAGTTCTCTTTGTGTCCCTTCGAAGATTGAGGCACCACTTTTGTCATCGGTGTGGGTACAACTCAGGGAGTCACTTCAAGGACCGGGTATATGATTTCAGAGGCTGTAAAAATATCCACGTGGCTCATTGGTGGGTTCGCATTTACGGTTCAATATCGGTTATTAGAGGTCCTGGATATTGGTGGGGTAACGCCAACTCCAATCACCACATGCTCACAAGTTGAAGCGAGCCCATGAACCCCCACTCAATAGCTGGGCTGTCTCGTCCATATCATATCCACCATTCTCAACGAGATGGCTTCATTCAGGTGGGTCTTTGTATTAATACACACTACGAACGTCGGCGACGGCTTCATAAACTGGTGGGCTGGGATCACGCCCTCATGACAGTCGATCGCCTGGTCCGCCTCGTGTATGCGTTGCTGGCTGCCTGGCATCAGCACACAGTTTATATTTTTTTTCCCCCCGTCGCCCCCTGCTTGTGGAAATTTACACGCCGCCGCTACGTACTGAGTGTGTGTGTGTGGGGGGGGGGATTTGATTCTTTCCATCGATCACGGAGGCTCACGATGACCAAGGGGGCGAACAAGCGTTTCATGCCGCGAACGCTTCTTCCCGCGCTTATTGAAAACGGTGGTGTGCGTGCGGAATCGTACTGTAAACGCCGAGCGAATTGTTTTGTCCAGGCGTGAGAGAGTCGCAGTCCTTTCTTCTGGGTAAGTAGGACTCCTCGTGCCGGCGTTGATTACCTCAAGAGAATGATGTAATACTGTTTTCCTGTGGATACGGTACAGCATGCACAGTAAGTATCGACGGCAGAGTTCCTGAGCGGTTGGCTGTGAACTTTTGATTTGTGGCCTGAAAATCTTGATGGGATTTCGTGCCACGAATCAAGCGTTCACACTTGGAGCCTCCCTCGCCCGCCACGGTCGGAGCGCATGGAGCTTAGCGTTGTAGACTGCAACTCGCGTACAGTGACCGTCGATCCCGGTAGCTAGAGCAAATCATGCGCCTTTTATCCAGTCGGTGCGGGCGTGTAGCAAAGATCTTTCTACAGTATCGTGCCGAACATTCGAGATCCAGCGCAACGCCAACTCGACCAGCGTTTGCTGTGCGGTCCTACAGTCTCCCTTCTGGCGCCTGTCCCCCATCATGTTCGATTTCTTTTTTGTGGAAGATCTTTTGGTCCAGTTGGGTCCCCCGAACAGTAGGGGGACCCTGCTTCAAATGGAGCTGTTCAAACTGCCAACCACCGGTTGGTCTCTTTCCCGCGTTGAGATCCAGTGTTCTAGTTCCATCGAAAGAAACCTTCTTGGAAATGCAACAACTCGCCCTCACAGCGGCTGTGGGGCTGGCGTTCTCCTCTCCGTCAAATCCCACGCATGAAACTCCAATCGAAGCAACAGTGTGGAAGAATGGGGATGCGCCGTAGGGACTCCTGTACGTAGTTTGTTGCAAGAATGTATGTAGGCACTGAGATTAGTCCGCCCCCACCGCCGCGATCCGAAGGCGATCGAAGTTACAACCAACCTACCACGCCGTTTCGTGAAAAGCTTGCCGCACATATTGCTGCGCTTGCTGGGCTTCCGCGAAGCGTTCCTATTGGGCAGCACGCGAAACGCTTTCGACCCGGCTTTGGGTCGTGAGGCGTGCATCCTGCTCCCCGCGCAGTTTAGCTGATGCCCCCCCCCTGCTTGAGTCGCACCTGCGTCTGCTTATTCACAAATTAATTTGACGGGTGACGACGCGGAGATTCGACAGCCATACGATTCGAATGGACACGCCGTATCGCGTCCAGCGTGTGCTGTGCCAGGCGCAGTATGGCGACATCTTGCTCTGTAAACTCGACAGCGAGACGTGCAGGAGCGACGAGGGCGAAAATGAAAACCAGATCGGACACGACGCCGAGCTAGTCGTCGTCAAGCAAATCTCGTGGCCGCGTCTCCAGGCCAGCAACAACTGCGAACGTGCCGCTGCTGCGACGTTGCAGGCGAGCGACGATCCGATGTTGGAAGTCGACATTGCGGCCAAGATCTGTGCCGCTGGCAACCACAAGAACGTCGTGCAGTACCACAAAGTGCTGCGTGGCGACCGCGGGTCCTTCGGAATCGTCATGGAGTACTGCAACGAAGGGGACTTGCTCAAGCGACTGGATCAACTGCCGGGCAACCGCATGCCGGAGGTCGAGGCGCTCACCGTGCTGCGCGAGATCGCTAATGGACTTGACTTTCTTCACAATACCGTGGGTGTCGCTCACCGTGATGTCAGCCTCGAGAACGTCATGGTCCGAGACGGCGTCTGCAAGATTGGCGACTTTGGCTTGAGTACTCATGTGCATCTCGATAGAACTGCGCACCGAGAGGAGGGCAATCTGTCCGATAGAGTTGTAGAAGGCCGTGTGGGGAAGCTCGGATACATGGCGCCAGAGGTGGCGGCCGGCCATCCGTACGATCCCTTTCTCGCTGACGTCTGGTCTATGGGCGTGTCGTTTTTTATCCTTCTCACGGGCTCGCCGCTCATCGAGATGGCGTCAGTCGATTGCCCAGGCTTTCGAGCGTTCTGCCGACTCGGTCTCCGACGAGTCTTGACTGATTGGAAAATGATCGACGACTTCCACGAAGAAACGATCAATTTGGCGGAGCGCATGCTAGAAGTAGACCCGCACAACCGCATCCCGCTTCAAGCCATTCTGCGCCATTCTGCGTTCGACCTTCCATCCCTGTAGATATAGCACGTTAGTTACGCATGCATAATGATAGAGTCGCCAGTCAAGAAGGAGCAAAATGCCAAAATACAGATTCACAGTAGAGAAAAACAAAGTGCTCAATGCTGATATCCTCCTTCGCATGTCTTCACTCACCTTGACTGCGCAGACGCATGGAACCAGTGCGCTTTCTCACGTCGATTGGCTTGCAGATTGTAAATGACTCGCTTCATTTCGGTTAGTTTCTCTTGATGAGTCTTGGTGGGGCTGCGCTTCGTGGGTCGATGACTTGTCGCTCTTTTACGGTCTCCACGAGCGATACAGTGATTGGCCACGTCTTCAGCCTCGTTGTTCGACATTTCACTCCTTCTCATCCCAAAGGGAAATGCATTCGGTGAGCCTCTGGTCGGGAAGGTAGAACGATCATCTTCATTTTGATTCCGGGTACTGCGTCGACGTATCCAGTTCATGTCATCGTCAGCTTGCCATGTTGAGGGCGATACGTCTCGATCTGCAGGGGCTGAATGTGCTTTGGAATATGTGTGAAGATAGGGTGCCTCCATTATCATCCTCATACGATCGAACCGTTCGGCAACGAGGTTTTCGTCGAAAAATGAGGGCACGTGAGCACCAACCGCTTGATTGTGCCCATCAAGTGCACTCTGTAGTCGATGCAGAGGGGAGTCATCTAGCTCACCGTGGCGAAGTCTTAAGTCCGTTTCGGCAACCCATGGAAGCTCTTCAATGGACGACATGCCCATAACACGTAGCCTTGCCGCTGTCGCATCAGACTGCATTTGCTCTTGCTTGGCCCTTTCTTCGGATTCCTTTCTCTGTAGTTCTGCCGTCTTAGCTTCGACTTCCTTTTGCCGAGCTGCGGCTTCGTCAGCGTCTTTCTGATCAATGGAGAGGGCGTGCTTCAGCCTAAGGATTGTGAAATCGAGTTTTTCCATCACCTCGGCTTTCACGATATTCGCATACGATTCTTCATCAGGGCTGACACATGCACCAGAGTCATCGACTGCCGGCACAGTTTCTTCATTCTGATCGACGGGAAACGTGCTCCGATTCCAGTCGATGGCGCGTGTTGCACCAACTGGGGCCATGATCAGATCCTCAATATCTTGTGCGCGGCGAACTGCGTACTCTCGAAGGTTGGCCAAGTCGTGTTCTGGTGACGCGCTCGACACGAAGAGAGTCGAGGGATACCCAACTGCTCGTTGAGCGAGAGTTTCAGCCAGCTCGAGTCGGATGAGGGCGTCGTGAATGTCTCCCTCAGTGTTCATCAACTTCCCCCGCAGTGGGAGCATCGACAGGATTTCTTCTTCCTGCTTTCGACGCGCTGCGTCCTCGAGGGCTTTCTTGTCCTCCTCGTCTCTCTTCTTTGCTTCCTCAACTGCCTTTGCCTGCGCGGCTTCGTCTTCGTCGGCCTTCAAGTCAGCCTCTCGCTGTCTGCTGAGGCCACCAAAAGCTTGGTCGAGTTGTTCAACAAGTGCTTGTGCTGCCAATGGCAATTCAAGGTGCATGGCCGAGTTCTCGTCCTTGGCAGCGGCTTTAGCATCTTCCTTCTCATAGTCTTGTTTCATCTTTTCGAATGGCCGTAGCGCAAGAAGTAGGTCCTTGTCGATCGTATCGACGGCTTCTCGTAGAGATGCGATTAATGCGCCTGGAGCTTCAGCAGTTTTCTTCTTTTCTTCATCCTCGAGCTTCTGTTGCTCCCTCTCGTTCGTCTCTTTCTCTTTCAGCACGCCAGCCTTCATTGTGCGTAGTTCCTCTACAAAGGAGTCATCGGGATCATCTTGATCGGATTGATCGCTCACACGGTGTTTGTGGAGTAGCGATTGCACTGGCTCAAGGCGAAACGGCGATACCGATAATGGGCGATCATGCGGTGAACATAACCGGAATGACGAAGCGTGGTCATCGCTATTGTCGACACGAAACCTGGTATTCCTTCGAAACGCTTGATCAACTTCCTCGTTGCTGGGAGATCGGCTTGTGGCTTGTCGATTCGGTGGGGCCAAGCGCTCTTGGGAAGACGATACGAGGTGTCGTAGCTGACGGAGGTCTCGCGAGATGAGTTCATCGACAGAGAGTTCGCCTGCATGGCCATGATCGGAGTCTGGAGATTCGATCTCTTCAAGCACGGAAGATGATGTCGACTGATTGGAAGAAGGAGGGGTAGATGGCGATCGCGGGGCGCAAGATTTTAGCCTCGGCTGAGCGGCAGTTGTTTGGAGCAGCTTTCTGGGTGAGCCGAGCTTGGGCCGATTTGGCTTTAATACAGGTTGCGTCGATGTGACCCCTCTCACAGGCTGGAACTTGCTTGGAGGCTTGACACGGCTAGCAAAGCTCGCTTTTGGAGGTGCTGGAATCGACAGTGACGGCTTCTGCTTCGGAAAATAGTTCAGCTTCGGCATCGGTGACAGGCCGATGGGGTCGTCATCACTGCTACTGAGTGCCGCCCGTGGAGGTGCGCCATGCCGTAGAATCCCCCTCGTGCTGCTAGCGGGTGCAGGCCTGACGGGCATTCTCTTCTGCCGCGCGTTGTTGAGTAGTGGATCTGTCGGCTGCGCGTCACGCATACTCGAAAACTTCAGCGACGACGCGCTCGCGCGAAAACTGTCGATCAGATCGTCCAGCGACGAGTCTGGGGACGGACTCTTATCGCTTCTCCCACGCACGTGGGCCGCTTCGTCTCTTTGTGTGGGCTGTATCGCCGAGAACCGCGACGGAGACGGCATGCGGAACGACGAGTCGGATCCGAGAGACGTCGACACGAGCGCGCCAGAGTATCCACGCGGCGTGCGCTCGGCACCATCGTCCGAAACATACACATACGATACACCCAGAACCATTCAGAAACAGGCTCAAGCCCAGACGTCAGCCCTTGAGCAGCGCGCGGCGTGATGAGGGCAACGCCGTCCCATGCGCATTCCCATCCGTTTCACTCATGTTTCCTTCTTGCCGCCAACTTCCGCGCCCCCAAATTGTTTGACCATCATTCTCAACACGGTTTTTAAAGGAAACACACATACGGATTTGGAAGGGATCATTGAAGATCGCATATCGTACTTAGCAGGTATGTTGCTAAGTACGATATGCGATCTTCAATGATCCCCAGTAAGCCGGTTGAAGTGCTGCTGGAAACTCGCATTCACACAGAAGTGTTCAGTCCGATCTTTTCCCCATCAAGATCCATCGCTAGACCCCCCACGATGTCGACGTCGCCGCCCCCAGAGAAGAGAGCCAAGATCGAGGACGCGGACGGTGAGGGCGAAGCGCGTGTCGAGTACCTGCGTTCGCTGCCGTCCGTGCGCGAGACCTGCCGGCGCGTCTATGCGCTCGCCAAAGACGACAAGCTGCCCAATTTCTCCGTGGACTCTGCCAAGATCGAGGAAGTCGCGGACTACGTGATCAACATCATTCGTGAAGGGTACCCGGACAACGAAGCTGGCGTGCCCTTCCACTCGCGCTGGCGCCACTTCGAGACGGGCAATCCCGAGCGCACAGCCAAGTTGACGGCGAGCTGGACGTGTGACGACAAGGAGAAGGCGCGTCGCCTGATTGATCTCGCACTTGTGAGCGTGTTGTTGGACGCGGGCGCCGGCCCCACGTGGAAGTTCAAGGAGCCGGGCACGGAAGACTCGTACACTCGCAGCGAAGGGCTCGGGATTGCGAGTTTTCACATGTTCACGAATGGCGACTTTTCATCGGACCCAGAGAGCAACCCGCACCGAGCGGATGCAGAGGCGTTGATCAACCTATCGGATGATGCTATCGCCAAGGCCTTTCAAGTGGTAAGATCTTTTTCTTATAGAATGAGATCATGCTGTGGTGCTTATCATGTGGTTTGTGTTCAGGACGAGACAACGAACCCGCTGGTCGGATGCGCCGGACGAACGGATCTTCTCAAGGTTTGTCGGCAGCGTGCAATCCCCGAAAGACAACGTTCAAATGGTACTGACGTAGCGACCGTGTGATGTCATGACTTGCAGCGCTTGGGGAAGAGTATCAAGTCCCATCCAGAGTATTTTGGTGGAGAAGACGGCACGCCGGCACGTCCAGGTAAACAGATAACGAGCTATGTCTGGACATATTCTCATCGTACTTACTGTTCACTTTGTTGCATCAGGTAATATCGTGGACTACGTGTTTCAGCACAAGAACCCTGAAAACGAGATCTCGATCACGGTCTTGTGGAAGGGGATCATTTACGGCCTGCAGGACATTTGGCCAGAGAGCCGCACGCGAATCGCGGGGAAGAACATGGGCGATGTCTGGGACTTTGCGTACGTAATTGACGTGCTCCCTCCTGATTTGCGTTTCAACTCACAGCGGTGCAAATCATGCAATGCAGGTACCTCGAGGAAGACCCCAAGGCCGGCAAGCACGTGAGCTTTCACAAGCTCTCCCAGTGGCTGACGTACTCGCTGATGGAGCCGCTTCAGGACGCCGGGCTCAAGATCACGGACCTCAAATACATGACAGGTACAGTACAGACTCACGGGGTCCATCTCATACTCCCTCATCTTGACGCAATATGACTCATTCCCTAGGTCTCCCCGAGTACCGCAACGGCGGCTTGCTGGTCGACTTTGGTGTGCTCGTGCCCAAGAAACCAACTATCCTCACCGAGGCTTTTGACCCAAGCTCGGAGGTGATTGTCGAGTGGCGTGCGCTGACCGTTGCGCTGTTGGATGAGATCCACTCGGTCATTCTCGAAAAGCTCAAGCTCACCGCTGACGTCTTCCCGCTCGTCAAGGTCTGTCTCTTTCCCCGCCTTTCTCGTGGAGCGTATTTTTCGGCGTTGTGGTGACCATCTAGATTTTTTCTTCTTCCGATCAGATGCTTGAAGGCGGCAGCTGGAAGGCCGGCCGCGTCATCGCGAAAGAAAAGCGTCCCGACGGAAGCCCGCCCATCAAGATCCAAAGCGACGGCACCGTCTTCTAAAGGTTCAGGATGAGACTCACTCTTCTCGGTCGTCGAACGTAACCGCATAACAGACGGTAACCCAAATCGCACGTTGCAGTGCCCTTCAATACAAGCCCGCCCATGCGGAGAGAGAGAGGACATCGTGGTGTGTGGGTACCGGTTTCACGTCGGTTTTGTTGGCGGTATTTTAAGGTCTCCCCTTTCGTGCTGAGTTCCTAAAGTGGTGGGGGGAAAACCACCGTGGCCCTGCTTGTCTCGCCCAACGCCAACAAACCAACAGAAACGCTCTCGGACCTCCATCTTCGCGAGCACCCCTTCCCTCCCCCCCTCCCTCATCCGGAACAGCACTAGCGAGCCCAGGGACCCCCCTTCCTCCGCTCCCTTGCTGCGCTCGCCTGCGCCCTCCCCTCGCGTTTCCCCCCGTTTTCTCCGTCTTCGTCGTGTGCTGTGCGTTAGAGTCGTCGTTGGCGTGACCGTGAACCCGTGGACGTGGTGACGTAGAGAAAAAACAACTCCCAACAAAACCAACTAGCCAACAAGCGCCAACTTTTTTCTTCCCAACGTAACCCCCTCCGAGCGTAACCATGGACAACATGCAAGAGTACCACCAGCAGCTCCAGCAGCTCCACCACCAGCAGCTCCACCACCAGCAGCTCCACCACCCGCACCATGGCGATGGCGCGCTCTACGACGACGGCACGGGCGACTACGCCCCGTCCAGCGGCCCCGTGAAGCTCTTTGTGGGCCAGGTGCCGCGCACCATGGAAGAAGACGACTTGCGCCCCGTGCTCGAAGTCTTTGGGCCGCTCGAGGACCTCGTGATTATCCGCGACAAGCTCACGGGCGCCCACCGCGGCTGTGCGTTCGCGTCGTTCTACGCGCGCGAGGCGGCTGAAAAGGCCATTGAGGAGCTGCACAACAAGGTCACGCTCCCCAACGTACGTTCAAAGTCATTTGCTCGTAGCTTCTGAGACGAAGGCGAAGAGGTCCTAACTTTCTACCATGGTTTTCTAGTCGATCAACCCGCTCCAAGTGCGTCCGGCCGAGGGCCAGCAGGGCGCGTCGCAAGAGCACAAGCTCTTTATCGGGATGATCCCCAAGACGGCCGACGAGACGGCCATCCGCGACGTGTTTCTGCCCTTTGGAGCCATTGAAGAAGTCTACATTTTGCGCCACCCGACCACGGGCATTAGCAAAGGGTGCGCCTTTCTCAAGTACAAGGAGCGCCAGTCGGCGATCGATGCGATCCAGCAAGTCAATGGCGTGCTCACGATGGAGCGTGGCACGTCGGCGCTGGTCGTCAAGTTTGCCGACTCGCGTCGCCAGCGGCTCCAGCGTGCGCGCAACCTCGCGGCGGCCGCCGCCGCGTACTGGCCGCTTCCTCCTCAGGCCGCGGCTGCCGCTGGATTGCCGTTCCCGCAGCTCCAGCAACTGCAGCAGCAGTACATGCAGCAGATGCAGGCCTTTGGCGCTGCGCAGACGGGGCTCAATGCGGCTGCGGCTGCTGCTGCTGCGGCGGCGGCCGCTGCGGCGACGCCCGGCAGTCCGTCCAACTCGTTCATGTACTACAACCCGTACGCGTTTGCCGCCCCGAACGCCTACGGCATGAACACGATGGGCTTTGACGCGCCAGGCATGCCGGTGGGGATGCCCACGGGCATGGCGCCGACCGGCACCATCGGCTCGCCCAGCTCGGCTGCGGCTGCGGCCGCTGCTGTGCTCAGCGGTGTCGAAGCCGCGGCCAAGGCCTCGCGTACGAGCAGCCAGCTCGAGGGCCCAGCGGGCGCCAACCTGTTTATCTACCACTTGCCGCATGATCTCACGGACGCCGACTTGGCCACGGCGTTTGCGCCGTTTGGTACGGTCATCAGCGCCAAAGTGTACATGGACAAGATCACGGGTGAGAGCAAGGGCTTTGGCTTTGTGAGTTACGACGCGCCCGATGCCGCCGACGCCGCGATCGCCAGCATGAACGGTTTCCAGATTGGCTCGAAACGCCTCAAGGTGCAGCACAAGCGTGTCCATCACCGTGGTGAGTATGGTGGCCATGACGAGTATGGCGCTGCCATGGAGTATGGCCGGCTCTCGGTGGTCAGCGGCGGCGGCGACAGCAACCCCGAGTCGAACGGCACGGGCAGCAACAGCAATGGCAACGGTGTGGCCAACGGCACGGATGCGCTCGAGGCCGCCGTGCAGCAGCTCCGCATCGATGTGTAGAAAGAAGAAGATCGTTCGTCGTGGTGCCCGTTGTCGTCATCGTCACGAGAGAGTATTTTGGTTTTTCCCTGTTGTAAAACACACACGAGCTATCGACGAAGAGAGAGAGAGAGAGAGTAAGAGAGGAGAGGAGAGAGAGACGAGCGAGAGAGAACGATACAAGCAAGAGAGAGACGAGAACGAGACTCCCGCCCAGGCGGGGAAGAAGCAGAGGTCGCTGACGGCCCTGGGCGGGAGGCGGCATATACGACGTTGTGTATAAGGCGTTTTTTTCACAGTGATAAAGCGAGTTAGAAAAGCCCGAATAAACATGTACGAGATTCATTTCATCTTCCCTCTCTGTTTACGACCACTTGGCGAGCAGTCCAAAGATGGCGTACCCGAGACACAGCGCCGTGGTCTTGTGGGCCACGCTGCGTGCGTGGCTCGCGGGGTTCTTGCTGGCGGGCGGCGGGTGGCGCGGGAACTCTTGTGGAATCACTTCCATTACGGCCACGTAAATGAACGTGCCGCTCGCGAGCGCCACGCAAATGCCGGCGGCGGCCGAGTCCTCGGACGAATCGGCCGCGATGACCCAGCCCACGATAATGCCAATGATACTCATGAAGGAGAAGAGCACCATGTAGACAATCACGTGCTTGGGCGGAAGAGAGCTCTGCGCCATGCCCGAGCCGAGCGCAAAGGCCGCGAGTCCCTTGTGCATGACGATCGCGAGGAAGACGCCCCACGCCGACGACGACTGCGCGCCAATGCCCAGGCCTTCCAACACCGAGTGGAACGACAGAGCGAGAAAGAGCACGAGCGCGACGGCCGGCGAGTTGCCCGAGACCCCACCCACGGGTACCATGTGCGAGTGGCCGCTGTCGCCGCCATGCGAATGGCCGTGGTCGTGGTTGGGTCGCTTGGGCTTGCCCGTCATGAACGCGCGGTCTTCGTCCTGGTCTTCCACATAGTCGTCGGTCGCAGTCGTTTCGCTGTCGCGCATAAAGTCATTGTCCAACTCCAGGTCTTTCTCGTCACTGGCCGCTGGCGAGCTGCGCGGCTTGGGCGCGTGGAGCTGCGTGTGGGCGGCCTGCTCGAGCAGCAAGAGCCCCAAGAACCCGAGCGTGCAAAACATCTCGGCGTACGGAAACTCGTACCGGCCGTCGTCGACCGTGGACCACTTTTGCAGCGCTGGGTTCTCAATCGCCGAGTGGAGCAAGTGGAAAAAGCCGCCGGCGAGAAAGACGCCGCCCGAAAAGGCGTTGAGCACGCTCAGCGCGTACTGCGAATTGGGCGAGCGCTGCTTCTTGGTCGCCAAAAGCGCCGGCACGAGCCCGCCGCCGAGGCCGACGAGCCAGATGCAGACCAGTGACACGAGCTTGAATACGGTCACGTCGTCCATGGTCGCTCGCGTTGGCGGCGTGGAAGGGGAAGCGGAGAGTTGGAGATTCCGACGGCCACGGACCTTCTCTGCCGTCTTATTGCGATTCGCTCGTGACACGCTTCTCTTCCATGCGGATCTTGCCTCAAATAGAGCGCGGCATGAATCAACCGGTTAGTGATCGGTATTATACCGATACCGGTAGTAAGATACCGGTGTCACTATCACGAGGGACACTAGATGTACTAGGCCAACCGTTGATTGGGTCCTGCTCACCACCACCGAAGCCCGAAAGCTGGTAACTTGAGGGGCCATGCTCACGACTCGTGAGAATGAGTGTTACGTGAGTCACCAGACACTCATTCTGAATAAGATTACGTCCATGATACAGTGACTCGCTGGCCAAACATCAGCCAGCAACCCAACTCAGGTTCTCCAGACATTCGATGAGAGTTAGCCAAGGCACCGTGGCTGAACCTCCTCTCATTGGTCAAAATATTGAACATGCCGTATTGATTGGAGGAAATCGTATCTTCAATAGCAAGTGAACCCAACCTGGTGGAGAGATGCGTTGACGGGCTGGGTTCACACGATTCAAGTTCACGTCTCTCTCGACGGTCGTGGGGAATCCCGCGGGTGACTCATGGATCTCTACGATGGGAATGCTTTCTCTCATTCCCGGATTCTCCGCCTCGAACACACACCTCTATCCTCCCCCACTTCCCCCAGTTGACCACGATGCCGCAGGTCGATTCCTTCCGCGCGCCCTTGAGCAAGTCCAAGTCGAACGTGAAGAAGACCAAGAAGCTCGATGCGGTCGAAGGGCTCGTGGTCCACGACCTCACTGAGATCAAAGTGCCGCGTGGCGTGCGCACGCTGGTCGCGACCGAGTCCCGTGACGCCGCCATCCGCGACTGCCGTCGCAAGGTCGAAAAGATCTCGCGCGAGTGCCGCATGGACAATGTCAAGTACCGCGACCCGCACTTTGACTTTATGTCCAACCCAGAGTTTTGCCTGAATGGACTCAAGCAGCAAACGGGCGAAGGAGACCGAGTGGCTGACCCTTCGGCCTGGAAGCGTGTGGGCGACATCTACGACAACCCGAAATTCATTGTCGACGGCATTGACGCTGGCGACATCAAGCAGGGCGGTGCTGGTGACTGCTGGTTCCTCGCCGCTGTCGCGACCATTGCCAATATGCCGTCGCTTCTTGAAAGCATCTGCGTCGCCCGTGATGAGAGTGCGTACTTTCTAGTTTTTATCGTAGTATTTGTATGGGCGACCCACTGATATGGTATCTTTGCAACGCTCCGGTAGAGGTGGGCGTGTACGGCTTTATCTTTTTCCGCGATGGCGAGTGGATCTCCGAGGTCATTGACGACCAGCTCTTTATCACACACCCGTCGTACGCCGAGGCGGACTACGATATCAAGCGTGCGTTTGCCAACGAAGCGGAATACATCAAGTCCCTGCAGCGTGGCTCGAGCGCGCTCCACTTTGCCAGTTGTGAAGATTCGAACGAGACGTGGCTGCCCCTGCTTGAGAAGGCGTACGCCAAGGCCCACGGCGACTACGCCGCGATTGAAGGCGGCTACACGGGCGAAGGCGTCGAGGACCTCACGGGTGGCGTGACCACCGAGATTCTCACTGAAGACATTCTCGACCGCGACCAGTTTTGGAACGAGGAGCTTTTGAACGTCAACAAGGAGCTCCTGTTTGCCGGCTGGATCTTTGATGTTGCGGCCGACTTTGTGAACGGCATCAAGACGGGGCACGCTTACTCAGTCTTAAAGGCCGTCGAGATTCAGAACCAGCGGTTTGTCAAGGTCCGCAATCCGTGGGGCCAGTCCGAGTGGACGGGCCGCTGGAGCGACGGCTCGTCCGAGTGGACGGCCGAGTGGATGACGCTCCTCGAGCACAAGTTTGGCGACGACGGTGCTTTCTGGATGAGCTACGAGGATTTCCTTACGACGTTTACCGCAATTGACCGCACGCGGGTCTTCTCGCCCGAGTGGACAATTGCCCAGGCGTGGACGCAGTGCCACGTTGAGTGGCCTGCGCAGTTCGCCGAGGAGCAGTTCTCCTTCACGCTCTCACAGAGTGGTCCGGTCGTGATCGTGCTCCAGCAGGCCGATGCACGGTACTTCTTGGGGCTCGATGGCCAGTACGACTTCAAGCTCCACTTTCGCGTGCGGCGCGAAGGAGACGAGGAGTACTTTGCGCGATCCCGCCAGACAATCACGATGAAGCGCAGCGTCAACAAGGAGCTGCACCTCGAAGCCGGCACGTGGATTGTGAGCTTCCGCGTGTCCCGGTCGCCGTCGGGCCGCGCGCGACGTGGTGCGTACGTTGAGAAGTACATGAAGGAGCAGTCCAACAAGTTCTTGTCGGTCGCTCGCAACTTCGACTACGCGCATGCCAAGGGTGTCGCAGGAGATCTCGAGTGGGAGGACGCCGAGGAGGAGGAGCAAGAGGAGGTCGAAGAGGAGCCCGAGGAGCCCAAGAAGAAGGCCAAGAAGACCAAGAAGGCCAAGAAGGCGGCAAAGGTGGAAGAAGAGGAGGAGCAGGAGGAGGAAGGTGGTGAAGGAGAGGAGGGCGAGGAAGGTGAAGATGCTGAGGAGGAGGAGGAAGAGGAGGAGGAAGAGGAAGACCACACGGACGAGGATACTGGCGCCGTCATTGGTATCCGTGTCCACGCCAAGGACCCCAAGCTCGAAGTCACGCTGATCCAGAACGCCGACGCCGCCCCAGAGGAGCTCGACCCCGATGACAGCAGCGTCACGGCGTTTCTCTACAGCTCGCCCAACCAGGCCAACTTTCTCTCTAGCAACCTGAGCCCTTGAGCACGTCGGCTCGGACAGAAGCTGTAGTCATCTACTCATGGATATCAGTACTTGACTGCAACGGAAACAAATATGAATGGTTGATATGTGGACAAAATTTGGACTTCATCTGCGCTTCATTACAAATCCCACTTACGAGAACCACTACTACTACTTTGCAGGTGTACCAGAAGGTAAAACCAGCCACAGTGCGCGTAGTGGATTGAACTCGTTTAATAAATACGGTAAGCCCACTACAGACACGCACGCCGAGGTTCGCACTGTACCTGCCGCTGACGGGCCCTGCGCGTGAGATCTACTTGGAGCTCGACCCAATGGCACACAGCTTCTTGGCGGCCGCGTTGGCGACAATCAGATTGCCCATTGAGTGGGCCAAGACAGCGAGTCCGTCGAGTGCCATGGGGTCCGCGCTCGGCGCAAGCAGCGTGGCAGCGTCACAGAACTGCGTCGGCAGAGGTACGTGCGTGAAGACGAGCTTCATGTTCTCACCGAAGACCGCGTCGATTGGGCCGTTCGCAGGCGAGCACACGGCGTACGAGTTACCCGCGAAGATGATCTCCACCAGCGGACTGTCCCGAGAGCTGCAGTGTTCCCGCGAGAGGCCGTGCGCCGGGGCATCTTTGATCACACGTGCGTCCCAAAACGACTGCGTAAGCAGCTCAAACGGCGGGACGCTCTGCTTGGAGACACAACCGTTGTGCGTGAGCTGACGCGCCACCGTGGTTTCAATCGTCATGGAACTTCGGCCGCGCCATGTGCAGATACACGGTTCACGGGGAAAACCAACCCCCGCAAGTCGTGGGACAATAGCGGCAGTGCCTCGCCTGACCACAGCCGATCAGGCCAAAGTGTCTAGGGCGACTAGCTATCGTGCACTCACGCCAGGCGACTCTACGCAGAAGCACGACGATTGGCAGGTCTGCTTGGCGTTCAGTAGTCCTCAGCACCCATGACAAGACGGCGGATGGTAGCAATAACCGCAATCGCAGCGCAACCTGGACCCGTCTCGCGGAAGTGTCTACATGCCAGTAACAACCACCACTGCTCCATGGGCGAAGCGACTTACAAGTTGGATTTGCTCCCTCCCTTCTCTTCCGGCTCTCGTCACCAGTCGCTGGTCACGTGGGGATACATGTAACGTCTTGTCACGCTAGCACACGGAAACCGTTCTTCAACGCCTGCAGATCTTTCTGTTAAGCGTTGCAATGCGAACTCTTCAATTATAATTGGGTTGTTCAATTTGTTTTCAGCCTATACTTCACATAGTATTATCTGAACACTCAGTTTGGATCAGTTGAATTTGTTTTGCTGGCCAGCTGCCATGCGTAGCACACGTGGGACTCACTATAGTGAGACCAAGTCAAGTCCTGCCCTTCCTCTGTATCTGTGTTCAGACACAGATCCAGATACAGAGGGAGAGACGAGATCCAAAGAATGCGAGTGAAGCCACTTCGATCATGCAGCTCAGCGTGCAGCTTCAACTGACTGGTTGAAGAGCTACTGTAGCTACACTACAGTGCAGTGCACTACTGTACAGTATATTCACTCAACAGCGGAAGGGAATCTTTGGAGCGAGCTCAAGTGGGAGGAGCCCTCCCCTTCACCGCTTGGATACACCCCTCCAACAATAGTCGCCGGCTGCCTGAGCGGATGCTGCGCTCACTTCCATACACAACCGGCAAGATGTCCCAGGCTGAGGTCGGCAGCTGGGAGTCCCAGCTGCCGCCATGCAGTCTTTCTCGCCTAGGCCAACCACACCGTCGCTGGAAGTGAAAGACAGTACGTGCCGCATCTTCCGACACCACAGGTTCTCGATTCATTCTTCTTTTCATCGGCGTCTGCTCAAGTCCCCCCGCTCCTTCCAAGCCTTTGCATTCCTACTTCGACAAGCATGACGTCTGAGCACTCGTCGCTTCTCCAAGAAAAGCATGGCGCCTCCCACGGCGGCGTCGCTCACCAGGGCTGGCGCGCCCATGTGCGCGAGTACCTCGCCGAGTTCCTCGGCACGTTCCTGCTCGTGGGCTTTGGGCTCGGCGTCAACAACGAAGTCTCGCTCAACGGCGGCGTGCGTGGCGACTGGCTCAGCGTCAACATCGGCTGGGGCATCGGACTATTCCTGGGCGCGAGCGCGTCTGCCGGCGTAAGTGGTGGCCACCTCAACCCTGCCGTGTCGCTCACCATGGCCTGGTTCGGCAACCTGCCGTGGGCCAAGGTCCCCGGTTACATCGCTGCCCAAACCATTGGTGCGTTTGTCGCGGCCCTGGTCGTCTTCGTCTTGTACTACCCGCTGTACGACGTCATTGATCCCACGCGCACGATCGCACAGGGCTTTTACGCGACGTACCCGGCCGATCACGTGGGCAATGGCAATGCCTTTGTCACCGAGTTTTTCGGCACGGCCATGCTGCTGCTCGGCATCATGGCCATCACGGACGCCAAGAACGCGCCGGCGTCTCCCAGCAGCACACCCGTGCAGCTCATGCTGCTGCTCACCGGCCTGGGCATTTGCTTTGGCTCGAACACGGGCTACGCGCTCAACCCGGCGCGTGACTTTGGCCCTCGTCTCATGACGGCCTTTTGCGGATGGGGCTTCCGCGTGTTTACGCTCGCGGACGGCTACTTCTGGATCCCGCTTGTCGCCCCGTGCTTTGGCGGCATTGCCGGCGGCTACGTCTACAAGCTTTGCGTCTCGAACCTTCACCCGAGCAACGGCTACGACCACGTGTAAGAAGAGGTCTTCTTCCATGTGACCCTGAGAGAAACAACACTACAGTAACGGATTAATTCCATGGCGTCTCTTTGGGATCCGTTCTCCTTGAATCTCTTGGCGTCAAGTCCAAATGGATTGATCGTGTTCAATTTGAACTGGTCGCATTCGCATTTGAGTGGAAAGGTTCTATTTTTTATTACGAGCTGATTGGCTAATTTCATGATCCAAAGGTCCCTGATTTGCATGAGTCGATAGCTGATTGGCTGAAATGCTGATCTCTTCGTCGCTGAAGAGCTGCTTCACACTGCCTGGTAGCGCCCACACAATCGGTTGTTCGGCTCCCCACCCCACAACGTCACCGACAATAAAACGTCATGGCTGCAGAACGTTGCACGAGCGTCGACATTGTCATTTTCGGCGCCACGGGCTTTACGGGAAACTCGTGGTCCAGTATTTCCTCCGCCACAATGAGACACGGATTGGTTGTGACGGCGCGCAGACGTGGGCGATCACGGCACGCGACGCTGAAAAGATTAATGTGCTCAAGCGGCAGCTCAAGCAGGAGTTAGAAGACGAGGGCGCCGAGGGCTCGGTCGTGGACGACATCCCCGTGATCGTCGCCGACGGCACGGATCGCGACGCGATGCTGCAACTCGTACGCTCCACCCGTGTCGTCCTCTCAATTGCTGGTCCGTACGCATTCTACAGTGCGCTGCTGGTCGAGCTCTGCGCCGAGAATGGCGTCCACTACTGCGATCTCGCGGCCGAGATGCCGTGGGTCGTATCCAATGCCTCTCGCTTGGACGCCGTCGCCGTGGCGAGTGGTGCACGACTGGTCCACTGCTGCGGATTCGAGGCAGTGCCGTCCGATCTCCTCACGTTCCTGCTCGCTGACATCGTCAACAAGCCACTGTCGCGAGTGAACTTCTTTTGGAATAAGTCCTTTGGCGGTGCGAGCGGCGGCACCATCATCAGTCTGCTCACCATGCTGGACGGGCTCACGCCGGACCAAAAGACTACGATGCAAGCGCCGTACTATTACACGCCGTCGGACTATGCCCTCGCCAAGCACCACTTGGTGGACGCCAACACGTCGACCAAGAAGCTGCCGTTTGACAGCCAGCTCGGGTCCCGTAGTGCCTTCTTTTTCACGGGCACAATCGACCAGCAGGTCGTCCTGCGGTCCAATTGCCTCTTGCAAGATCGATACGGCGCCCACTTTGTGTATATCGAACGCATGAGTCTTGCAAGTGTCCTGAACTGGTGCATCACGGGTGTCATGGCGGCGTTTGCCGGCTTGGCCAGCTGGAAATGGTCCCGTAAGCTGCTCTGGAAGATCGCGCCAAGATCCGGTACAGGACCGTCGTCAAACATGCTCCAACGCGGGTACTTTGCGGCAGAAGCCCACGCATACGACGAGCGTGGTGCACTTGTGGCCACAGGTGAAGTCTCCGGCATCGGCGACCCGGGCTATCTGATCACGAGCAAGCTCGTTTCCGAGGTCGCGCTCTGTCTCGCAAAGGGCGAGCACGATGGCGCGCTGAGCCGAGGCGGCTTCTTGACACCGGCGACGGCGTGTGGCCATTCGCTCGTCAAGCGGTTGACGGATAGAAAGATTATCGACCTTCGCGTGCGTCGTTCCAAGGCGATGAGCAGTGCGTCCGCGGCGTTCGCGTAAGTCAAGGCTTCGGTGTGGCAGGTACTCAAGGACTACTTGCACAGTAGTAGTAGTGAGACCCTGACGGACAGTCAATATGAGGTGCACGCAATCACATGATGTTCCTATTACCAAGAACTCCCTTCGCTTCCTTCATTAGTACTGCTTTAGAACTGGCACTGGAGCCACTTGATCGGCTTGCGGTCGTCGCCCCACCAGCCGTCGCCGTTGCGCATGGCAATGTCCACGTGGTTCAAGCTCGCCTTGTAAAACGCGCCACCGTGCCACGACTTGGAGTACTGCGACACTGGCAGCGGCCCGCGGCACGAGTCAATGTGGACTTGGCCGTCGTTTTCAATACTCGGGTGGCCTGAGATGATCGCTTCCAGCACCTTCTTGGCCGAGTCGGCCGTGAGAAGGCCCGTGGCACTCACGCCGCACATATTGGCACCGACGTGGTCCTTGAACACTTGGCCGGCGGCTACGAAGAGCGCGTCCAGCGCCGCCGTCGACTTGGCCGATCCCTTGGCGGCGATAGACCGCAACGACTTGAGCGACGAGCAGAGGTGGTTGCTGTTCAAGAGCGAAAAGATCGGATCGTCCAGCTTCGTGTTGGGGTCGTTGTGGCACCACGCCTCGCGCGTCTTGTTGGACAATCCGTCCATGGCCGACAGCATGGCCGTGCTGAGCTTCGTGCCATAAATGGGGCCTGCGAGCGAGACCCACTTACTCGACTTTTTGTCGAGCGCACACTTGCCGTCCATGATGGCGGCCGAGACAACGAGGTTGCCCATCGAGTGCGCGATGAGCTGAAGGTTCTCGATTGCCATCTTGTCCTTGGCCTGCGTCATGGCCACGGCCGTGTCACAGACCTGCTGCGTGAGCGTGGGCGAGTACCACGGCTCATCGTTTGTCTCCAAGTGCATGAATTTGATCGACTCGCAGCATGGCAGTTGCTTTTCAATCTCGCCAAAGTACTTGAACGAGTCGGTCGTGGCACCCGCTGGCGACTGGCCAAAGCCGTGCACGAACAGGCACTGCTTCTTCTTGCCATCCGTGCAGCCACACTCGCCCGAGGCCGTTTTACCAAGGCGGCGTCCTCCGGTCGCGACGGTCCATGCATCCTGCGCGCGCTGTAGTAGGCGCGCTGTGCGTGATGGCACCAGGGCCTCGTCACCCGTGGCAGGCGTGATGACATTACACTTGGACATATCCAGTCCGGCTGGAGGAGCCAGCGAGGCCAGCGACGGAATGCCCTGTGAGTTGTCGCTCAGCAACTTGAGTGACGCCTCGAGATCGTCGCCGTGGACCGAGACCGAGCCCGAACCATCCCCGCTCTCGGGGTTCTTGCACATGAAGTACGGCTCACCGGCAAAGTCAAACTCGATCATCTTGCCACTCACGCACGTCACGTTCTTGCCGGCCACGGTGTCAATCACGCGCGCATTGTGGAGCGCGTCCGTAAGAGTCGCGATCGGCGGTACGTTTTCCGGGTGGATGCACCCGCTCCGGGTGAGCTTGCCGGTCTTTATGTCTTCCACAGTCAGGTAGGCGCGGTCATTGAGCAGCGTGAAGTTGTACTGCGAGCCCGTGAGCTCGTACGAGATGCGGCCATCGAACGCGATGTCG